>WNGS01163687.1:2914-18883 GCA_020271785.1 Procambarus virginalis
GTCTGCATAAACCTGCTACCACACAGAGGTATGCTAACAGATTTAGGCAGTAGAGTACTCAGGAGTAATCTGACTGGGTTAAGGCTGGGAAGCCTCTATATATAGGAGAAACGGCCGTCCAGGTGGTGCTGGTGTCGTCGATAACTGGGAGCCAACTTGCTCAAATTACTATTACGATTGTTGGTGGTGTGAGTTTCAGTCAATTCCGTCCATTGTATACAAGAGCGCCTCCCATGCCCTTGCCCCACCCATAGCCCTACTGTTCAACAAATCTATAGGTGTCACACCTTCCCTGATATCCTCAAAAAAGCAGAGTAACGCCAGTCCATAAAGAGGCAATCCGGCGGACATAAACAATTATAGACCAATATCAAATCTACCCATTCCATCAAAAATATTTGAAAAAATTATGTACAAACAGCTCTATTCCTACCTCGTAAAATTCGACATACTCAGCCCCTGCCAGTTTGGCTTCAGGTCCCAAAAGAGCACCAACGATGCAATCATTAGTCTCCTTGACGTAATCTACTCAGCACTTGACAAANATAATATCTTCCTCAGCAAGGTGATCCAGTTCATATTATTAATGGCAATTTGTTGGCTCCATCAGGAAACTTCTAAGTGATACTCCATGGCAAGAAGTTAACAAATCGACCCTCTTAGCGTGACGTAAGGTCCCTATTTCACTTTCTGGATCTGCTTTGAAAGCTTGTAAGCGGAACATGGTGAAAATATAGCAACAAAAGGATACGAATATAGTGAGAATATGGCGAGTGTCAGAAACAGGAAACGTGGCAACTGATACCTATCCTGTGGGGAATTATTAATAATTAAAGTAATTTCAAGATGGTAAATGAATAAGGTCGCAGGAAATCTTGTACCTGGTACTCACTATGGGGGATAAAAGCAAGAAAACCTACTAATTAGTGAAAACTAAGTTTAAAATACAAGTGAAACACTAAATGGCTTCAAAATAAATGAGGTAGTCCAAAAAATGTAGTCATACCTTGCCAAGTCACTATAGAACATAAGCAATGGTACCCACTGAAATTGAATATGGTATTTACAGAATTAGCGAACTTTGTGCTCAAAAGAAAGAACGCCAATTCCCTACCTTTTGGTAAATACCATCAGTCTGACCGACGAGTAGGGGTGCGAGTGTCAACTGGTGACGAGAACTATCGGCGAGGTCCCAATTCGCCAATAATAGTTCGTGCTAGAGGATCTAAAGCCCTCTTTTTCCTCCTAGAGTCGGATTGCAGGACTTGGGTGCTATTGACCCGGAGACAGACCACAGTACCAGGGTACCTATGTGATAATCTGTCAAAAAGTGAGAAATATTGGGGGACAAAGATGTTAAACATGGAGGATAACACGGAAGGGGGAGACGACCAATTTAGAGTATGACTGCGGCCTACAGTCACCACGTAATCCAAAGTTGTCTCACTCTCACCATATGCTATTCCCGTAATGTACAATATACACAGCACCATATAAAATAAAGAATGATTAATGTGAATATTGGAAGCAAGGGAAATAAGAGCCAAGTGTGCTTACCACAATTACCAATACCTGAGTGAAGCTCCGTGGACAGGCCCCCATTTAATATGTGACGGTAACGAGTTGGAAATGGTGGTCGGCAGTCTTCCAACTAGCAGGTGTCAGTGCTGGGCCACATATAATATATAAAAAAAAAGGAAAAAAAGAGAAAAAAAAGAATGACTGCGTGATTGGTAATCTGTGGTAAGGTGGGAAAGACGAAAGACAATAATAAAAACTGGATTTTAATAACAATAAAAAAACACAAATTGAAACAAATGCAAAATCTTGGCTTAATGGTAAAAAATGTCAAGTGGAAAAAAATACATAAACATGAAAATAGATTACGTTAATGGGGAGGAGAATTGACATACAAAAGTAAATAAAATATGAATGCTGGAATATATGCACTAACTATAAACCTCTATTTGACCACACAAGGTGAGTCACTTAGGAGTTCATAGCTTGCGAGCACACAATATTCTGGCTGGCAGAAACGCAAGGGACTCCAACAATAACTGGCGAGGTCTTGTGATTGGCGAGGAGCCGGAGTGGAGTGTTGGTTGGTGGCCAATGAGGAAGCTGGATGGCCGCAAGTCGCTAGTTAGGCAGTTGAAGGGTTCGGCGCGTCGACCAGGTGCAGCAGGTGCTGGAGTGGGGGGGAGGAGGGAGTTGCTGGTACGTGTGGCTATCTTATAATACGTTTAGCCACTACAAAACGTATCTTGTATATTGATGAGGACAGGAGTGAGTCATAGAAATAGCAGGCTAAATCTCTGATAAGAGATTATCGTCACAACACAAATAACAAATAATAATACTAACTTTACCACCCGATCTTACGTTAAAAGCCTTGGTCCACATAAGCAGGATACAAGGGTTTACACTGAATACAAGCTAGGGTAAAGCTCTACTGTTGAATCACTTGAAGTTAGAGTCAGCTTAGGGTAGGGGAACCACGTGGTTACAATGGGACCCCCGTTAGAATAACTAGTAAGATACCCAGCAAACACAGAACGTTTGTGAACGTTTTTAAATGGTGCCACAAAGGTAATTTTGTAACTTTTAAGATAAATACGTATTTCTGACGTCCTCAAAACCATTAGATATAACTAAAAACATATATTCTTGAGACACAGGTTTCTAAGATTTATGTAAAAATTTTAAAATAATAGTGAATGCTATGGAATTGTAATGTTTTCATGCTTTATATTTAAGAATATATAATTTTCAGTCAACATTTTTATTTTTTTACTCTATGTAAACCTATCCAATTTACGTTCTTATAACATAAATATAACATTCATATGACGTCAATATAACGTTATTTACACGACATCATTACGTTATTATGATGTTATATTAACGTATAATTCCTGTATGAAAAGCAGAAAATAATTTTGAACTTTGTTTTAAAGCTTGTAAAGTTACCATAAAACTTGGAATAAGACGGTAAGCATGCTTTACTTATGAAAATATAGAAACAAATCAACAAAAACATTTTAACATAAAAACATATAGTACATAAACATAACATAAATTAACTGCATGCATGAGGGTTAATTGGAACTTTGTAATATTGCATACATGAACCTTGAGGTACAAACCCAGTGTATATACTCATGGAGTTCTTTCCAAAATCTAAATTTTCAAATTTTTACACTTTGTTTCGAGTTCTGTTTTGTGTTGTTACTTTTAATACCCTATTAATGTCCCCTTTGTTATGTCCATTCATCCTATTGTGCACCTCTACCATATGTCACTCCTAATTCTTCGCCTTTCTAGAGAATGTAATTTAAGCTTTGACAATCTTTCTTTGTATGACAGGTTTCTAATTAGCACTTTCGCCCACTAATGACGAAGTATGTAGTCAAAATTTTAGCTGCTAAATGTCCACTAATGGAGTTTATATGCACTCGCTTTTGGAGTTTATTTGCATTTAAACCTGTAGAAAATTCTATTGCAAACACATTGATACCAAATTGATAAACCTAGGACGAGAATTGAGGTGACAATTAAAGTTGAAAAGAGTATTCACTCTCTATATTAAAAGGCTCTCTAATGGAAGGCCAGGCACTGCATAGCACTCTCTTCTGGGTAACGCGGCCTGCTTTCATCACGTCAGCGGGTGGAGCGCACTGCTGTTTTTGACATTTTATGCATATACTCCCGTTGGGAATTCTATTGCGAACACATTGATACCAAAATGAAAGACCTAGGATGACAAATGAGGTGACCAAAGTGAAAAGAGTGTATACATTTTATCGCTCTTGTGCACTCCTGGGTAACACGCTCTCGCTTTCTCTGTTTGTTGCGAATGGTAAGCTGAGTTTTTTTTAGTTTATATGCATTTAGTCCTGTAAAGAATTCTTTTGCGAACACATTGATACCAAATTGAAAAACCTAGGACGAGAATTGAGGTAACAAAGTTGAAAAGAATATACACTTTTCAGTATTATCGCACTCTCTAATGTAATGAGCTCTTTCTGGTACCTGCCGCCTACCTTCATCTTGTCGGCGGGTGGAGCGCGATGCTGTCTTTTAAATTATATGCATATACTCCTGTTGGGAATTCTATTGCGAACACATTGATACCAAATTGAAAAACCTAGGACGAGAATTAAGGTGACAAGGTTGAAAAGACAATACACTTTTCAGTATTAGCGCCCACTACCTTGGAACATCCAAAACCACAGGAGATAGTGGAGGGCTAGCTCGCACAAAACGCAGAAGTGTTTTGGGGATTAATTAACTTTATCCTACGCTGGACGCATTCTAGTGAATGCATTCTATAATACAGCGACCAAAAGTGAAGTGCATATATCTAAATGGAGCCATGCGAACAAGCTTGAATTCCACTTCAAATGCCTTGAAGTGAGCAAGAGTGAGTGAGAGTGAGTAGGAGTGAGTGAGAGTGAGTAAGAGAATGACAGTTAGTAAGAGTGAGAGTAAGAGTGAGTATGAGAGTGAGTAAGTGTGAGTAAGAATGAGAAAGAGTGAGAGTGAGTAAGAGTGACAGTGTGAGAGAGTGAGTAAGAGTGAGTGAGAGTGAGTGAGAGTAGGAGTGAGAATGAGTAAGAGTGAGTAGGAATGAGTAAGGGTGAGTAAGAGTGAGTAAGAGGGAGTGAGAGTAAGAGTGAGTATAAGAGTGAGTGAGAGTAAGAGTGGGTAAGAGTGTGGGATGTTTCTTTTTTTTACTGTCACGACTGCAATGCGTACGTCGCCAATGTACATGTGGCAGACGCTTCACGAAGCTGTCGGAATTAGCAAAATAGAAAATACGAGAGCAACCGTACAGGGCCTGGGAGCAAGGTCGAGTTAGAGTCCTTGTGGGTCTCTTCTCAGACTAGCCTCACCTGGTCCTGCTCCACGTTGGTCGTTGGAATCTCCTCAATGATGTAACACTTTAAGGGACTCCTAGGGTCCTCATCAAATTTATAGTTTAGTGACTTACAGGCAACTCGGTGTTGAAGACACTTAGAGCTGAAGGCTTGAGTAATATTGGCAGTATTCAGAAGTGGTTCAACGGAAACACCGCATAAAGCTTAACAGTAGTTTATTTACTAACTTAACCACTAATACACAGGGTGCTTGATTTACTTTTGATTGGCGTCAGCAAAGCTATGGTTGCATTAGCGAGACTCTTGACGTCTGGCTAATCGACTCGTATCCACTCGTGGAGAAACACCTAACTTAACACAGTTGACAGCCAATCATTAACACGGCAACCTAACTGCCGGTATGCAAAGGGATCACAAGAGTTCCAACCGGATACTCGGTAATGATGATATGCAATAAACACAATAATAATCACACAATAACTAAATGTGTGGTGTATGTGAAGCTCACATTCACAGACGAGTGAAATGCCGTGATACCACACAGATAAACACGCATTCACCGTCGATTCACCTATAACCTGCGACAGGTATAAGAAGGTGAGAACTGTGGTTGATCCCTCAGATCAACACAGACACAATAAAACAATGACAAGATCTTGTACTTACAGATAAGGTACCTTTCCTTACGCACTCACTCAGACTCGTTTATACAAGCACTCGTAGGTGGCCTGATAGCTGGTTTCGCTCGTAGACACGGAGGGTACTCGCAGTATCTTGAGATGATTTCGTGAGTAAAGCGTGCTGTATGCTTAACAGACAGACACACGCGCACACACTGGCACTGACGGTGCGTGAGGTGGTGACGTCACGTAGGAGCTAGGGCGGCGGCTGGCGTCGGCTGGCGTCGGCTGGCGTCGGCTGGCGGCGGCTGGCGGCGGCTGGCGGCGGCTGGCGGCAGTACCATGCACTACACTGTACACTGTGGTACAGGTACACTGTGGTAAAGTCACACACAGATTACTTAGGCGGCGGCACTGCCTTAGTTCACTCTAAGTCACTCACGACGATCTTTGTCACCAGGGGTTACCTGATACCAGTCTGTTTCGCTCTGGAGATTTGTCACTTTAGGCTTCTAAACAATATATTCCCACTCGTGATTCTGGCGAGTGTGTGGTATATCGCAAAGACGCTGAGTTAACTTGACGGTGAGGGATAGACGGTGATCAGTCTATTGGCCGGTAGAACAGAACACGTCCTCTTCGTATGGTCTCTCTCACGTGAATGAGTTTGCAAGGGTGCCGGGCATCTCGTGGCACACAACACAAAAGGAGTTACAATTTGACCAATAGCATTGCAGCAAATGAGCGGGAACCAATCATATTAGCTCGTTCGATGAGCAGTAGCAGGAGTGACGTCATGAACACGTCATAGCTGTTATTCCGATCGCGCCGGTTGACCCCAGAGGTCAGACGCTGCTGGCGCCTTCCCCTCTGTCTCAGCGGGCACCAGCCATGTACTCACTGACCCTTTGGTAGCAAGTATACTTAGCTCCCTGTATCTACTTCCTGCCTAGACATACGGCGGCCTACGTATTTTAACAGTGTTCCTGGTTAAGTGGGCATTCTGGAGATACCCAACATGCTAGGTCACTATCCAGGATTAAGAGAGATAGGCTTTGTGCACGAAGATCTGTGCACTGCAATGCCATTCAAGTCAGCTGTGGGAGCATCTTGGGAGACATACTCCCACAAAGAGTGACTGAGAGTAAGAGTAAGAGAAACTGTAGGTTAACAGAGAGTGTGTAAGAGAGAGTAAGAGTGAGTGAGTGTGTAAGAGTAAGAGTGAGTGAGAGTAAGAGTGACTGACAGTGAGTAAGTGATTGAGAGTGACTGAGAGTAAGAGTGAATAAGAGTAAGAGTATGAGAGTGGGTAAGAGTGAGTAAGAGTGAGTAGGAATGAGTAAGAGTGAGAGTGAGTAAAAGTATGAGTGACTGAGAGTGAGTAAGAGTGAGTGAGAGTAAGAGTGACAGAGTGAGTAAGAGCGAGTGAGAGTAAGAGTGATTGAGAGTAAGAGTAAGAGTGATTGAGTAGGAGTGATTGAGAGTAAGAGTGATTGGGAGTAGGAGTGAGAGCAAGAGTGATTGAGAGTAAGAGTGATTGAGAGTAAGAGTGATTGGGAGTAAGAGTGAGAGTAAGAGTGAGTAAGAGTAAGAATGAGAGTAAGAGTAATTGAGAGTAAGAGTGATTGAGAGTAAGAGTGAGAGTAAGAGTAAGAGTGAGTAGGAGTGAGGGTGTGTCCGGGTAGCTGCTGGCCAGGGAGGCAGGATGTGTGGTCACAGATAGGCCTAGCTGGCCTCGTGATCTCTAATGTTGGTTTTTATATATATGTTGGATTTTTTGTCCTGTTTCAAATTATAATTATTTAGCAGGAATGTAATAAGATATTGTACAGTATTAATGTGACAATAATATATGCATTATTTCCTTGATAATCAAACTTGTTGTTCAAAGATAATATACAATCTTTGAAGGAAACATTTTGAGAGGCGAGCTGGCAACTCTGGGCTGGTGGTGAGAGAGACCAGAGATGTTTAGTCTAGTCCAGGCGGCCACCAGTGGTGGAGGGTCCCAGCTGGCTGCTACAGCCGCCGCCGCCCGCCACCAGCCGCCACCGCCCGCCACCAGCCGCCACCGCCCGCCACCACCACCACACAGCCCGCCACCGCCTGCCACCCACATCCACCGCCACAGCCCATCACCGCCGCCACCACCACTCACCGCCGCCGCCGCCACCACCATCACCGCCGCTGCCACCACCCATCACCGCCGCCGCCACCACCCATCACCGCCGCCACCACCACCCATCACCGTCGCCACCACCACTCACCACCGTCGCCACCACCACCCATCACCGCCGCCACCACCACCCATCACCGCCGCCACCACCACTCACCACCGCCGCCCACCATCAGCCGCCACCGCCCGCCACCAGCCGTCACCACCCTCCATCACCGCCACCAGCCGCCACCGCCACCGCCACCACCAGCCGCCACCAGCTGCCACAGCCGCCACCACCAGCCGCCATCAGCTGCCACCGCCACCGCCCGCCACCAGCCGCCACTGCCACACACACCAGCCGCGCCACCAGCTGCCACCGCCCGCCACCAGCCGCCACCGGCCTGCCATCCACCACCACCGCCACCACCACCCATCACCCGCCGCCACCACCACCCATCACCGCCGCCACCACCACCACTCACCGCCGCCACCACCACCCATCACCCGCCGCCACCACCACTCACCACCGCCGCCACCACCAGCCGCCACCGCCCGCCACCAGCCGCCACCGCCCGCCACCACCCACCACAGCCCGCCACCGCCCGCCACCACACATCCACCGCCACCACCCATCACCGCCGCCACCACCACCCATCACCGCCGCCACCACCACCCATCACCGCCGCCACCACCACCCATCACCCCGCCGCCACCACCACCCATCACCGTCGCCACCACCACCCATCATCGCCGCCACCACCACCCATCACCGCCGCCACCACCACCCATCACCGCCGCCACCACCACCCATCACTGCCGCCACCACCACCCATCACCGCTGCCACACCACTCACCACCGTCGCCACCACCACCCATCACCGCCGCCACCACCACCCATCACCGCCGCCACCACACACTCACCGCCGCCACCACCCCCCCCCTCACCGCCGCCACCACCACTCACCACCGCCGCCACCACCAGCCACCACCAGCTGCCACAAGCCTCCATCACCGCCACCAGCCGCCACCGCCACCACCAGCCGCCATCACCGCCACCACTGCCACCACCAGCCGCCACCAGCCGCCACCGCCTCCAGCCGCCACCGCTGCCACCAGCCGCCATCACCGGCCACCACCAGCCTCCATCAGCTGTCACCGCCAGCCGCCATCAGCTGCCACTGCCACCGCCCACCACCAGCCGCCACCACCACCACCACCAGCCGCCACTGTAACACGGGACGGGTTCTCACTTCCTTCTACCCTCTTTTTCTCTCTTACCCGTATTCTTTACTTTGGTTCTAACCAAGGGACCCACGACTTTTACTCGAGCCGACTCCACGCCACGTGGTCTCAAGACGATTTACCGACTTGAGATTCTACAACCCGTATGACGTGAAAATAGACTTCTAGAGCAAAGTTCTAGGATCTCCTTTCGCGCCGCACCACCAGATCAGTACCAAATGAGCAATGATCGAGATCTGGTTCGATCACGCTAAACAATCAAAACCTTGGGGCTTGATCCCCACTAGTAAACCAAAACTCTTGATCTTATGTGTGGAGTTAACTAAAATCAACAGGGATGATAATCCTGATTGGATGTGAATGATATACTCAGATTCGAGGAGCTAGGCGTCCACCTCAACTCGACCACGTGGGGACCACGTGACAAGGACCTTAATACAAAATAAAATATGAAATAATAAAAATACACATTAAGCTAATTAATTTATTCAAAAAATAAGCAAAATCTAAATAATTGTACACTCCCTACGTGAACACTCCTAACTGAATATGCCCTGACTATAAATTTAACGGCAATGAGTGGACTATTCCTACAATTACNAAACTTTTTTAAAGAGTGCCTTGATAGTCTGATGACACGTTCAAGAGAACCCTGTGAAGCAGGATGATAGGGGCTGGACAGTACCTGTTTTGATGTTGAACTCCTCCAGAGTCCGTTTGAAGAGATCACTGGTGAAGTTGGTGCCACAGTCGCTCTGAATCTCCCTCGGAAATCCATACTGGGTGAAGATTTTCAGTAAATTCTTCACCACTGTAGCAGCCGTAATATTTTTCACTGGAACTGCTATCGGGAATCTGGTGGTAGGACACAGGATGGTTAAGATATAGGCGTTGCCGCCACTGGTCCGAGGCAAAGGACCAACACAGTCAATAATAAGTCTGTGGAAGGTTCCTCAGGCACCTGGATGGGTATCAGTGGTGCTCTGGGAACTGAAACGTTTGTTTCCCTGCTTTCTGCACACGTGGCATTGTTGCACAAACTGCTTTACGTCATTAACCATACCTGGCCAGTAGTAGTCTTGACGAATCCCATGGTATGTCTTGTTAAACCCGTAGTGTGATAGAGCTCCGTGGCCAGGTGTAGAATCGTGGGCCGCAGGCTGGTAGGAATCACTAGCTGTTCAACGTTTGCCCAATCGTCCTCTTCCTTCAGTTTACTGGGTCTATATCTGCGATAGAGTAATTCGTTCTCCATAAAGAACCCAGGAACACTGTCGGATTGGGTCTCAGCCTGAAAGAATAATGGTGTCAAGGTAAGATCTTCCTCTGTAACTTACGGAACTCCAAAGCGGTCAGATTAGGGGGTAGTTTCGAAGGGTCTTGAGGGACAGCGGTAGCAGTAGAGTCAGCTGGCTGTGGTCGTGCAGCTTGAGCACGGGTGGTCACCATAACAGGAGGAGAAACTTCATCACTCTCTTGAACCTTTGCTGGAACATGCTTAAAAATCGGGTTATCCAACACAGAGTTACCCACCTGGGATATGTCCTTGACGATCAGGTTGGTCGGTTGTTGGTCTTCTGCCAAGTCGTTGCCTAGGAGAAGTTGCACTCCAGGCATGGGAAAAGGCTTTTCCCTGACGGCGACTTGGACTTCACCGGTCACGAAGGGACAATCCAGGTGGACTCTGGCAAGAGGATAAGGAGTAGTAGCAGTAAGGTCAGTGATGAATACAGTCTCTCCTGTGTAGGCGACGTTGGGCACAGCTGATTTCAAGACGATCGATTGTAGAGCCGCTGTGTCCCGCAAGATCTATAGTCCAAAACGTCCCTCTGAATCTGAACCGTGGGTAGTGATAGTTCCTGGATACAGATGCTTGCTAAAGAGAGAGAGATCATTATCATGAACACCAACATTCATTACAGGCTTACCGGACTTAGGGTGATTAGGTTTGGGCTTAGTATGTTGTATGTTACCTTTAGATTGGGACTTACCACATTTTTCTATGGTATGTCCATATAGTCGACAATACCTGCAGTACAGTTGAGAGGTACCTTGATCTGGGCTCACTTTCTCGTAACTGTACCAAGACTTCTTACTGGTAGGTTGTTCTGGTGTCAGCCGGTGGATGAGGCTGTAAGTGTCAGCTGACTTCGCGCATTTCACCAAATCGGTCTCTTCCTTGTCTGCTAAGTATTGGCGGACAGGAGGAGGTACACGCCTCAAGAATTCTTCAACCAGCATGAGGTTGACAAGCTCTGGAAAAGTAGAGACATGTGCTGCCTCCAGCCATTTCATGAAATATCTCCGTTTGGTGTTAGCAAATTCTAAGAAGGTGGTGGTACTTGCCTTTACGTAGTCACGGAACTTTCGTCGGTAGCTTTCGGTGGAGAGAAGGTAGGCGTCCAACACAGCTTGCTTCAGGGTGGTGTAGTCGTTTTCAGATGCCAAAGTGCTGAGTGTGACTGCTGCTCTACCTGTTAAATGTACTCGGAGAAGGGTAGCCCATTGGTCGTCAGGCCAACTAAGTTGATTAGCAAGGGTCTCAAAAGTAGTGAAAAAAACATCAACCTCCGTTTCTATGAACGGTGGCATTAACTTACTTGCATGGGAGATATTGAAACTTGGAGGAAGACTAGCTGCAGCTTGTTGGAGTTGAGCTTGGTGTGTAGCGTCCATCGTGAGTTCTCTGTTACGACAGTCTAGAGCAGTTTCTGCTTGCCGTTTGTCGTGTTCGCGCTGCAGTTCTAGTTGTCGTTGTTTTGTCTCAAGTTGTACTTTTTCACGCTCTTTGAATAAGGCTAACTCACGCTCTTGCTGTCCTTTGAGGAGGAGGGCCTCTCTTTCACTTTCTTCTTTTCTCAGTGCGTCCTCGCTCTTTGAGGCGGATTTCTCTTTCTTGTTCTTCTTTAAGTAATGCGGCTTCTCGTTCCTTGAGGGCCACCTCACGCTCCCTGATTGCAGCTGCTTCTTTTTGTTGCTCCCGCTCGATCTTAGCAAGTTCTAGTTCGAGCTTCATTGCTGTCAAGTCATGCTTATCTGAAATAGTATATTGTTCGTGAGTATCAGAATCTATCTTCCCTTCATCCAAAAGATGATCCAGTATCATATTATGTATGGCATATTTGTTGGCTCCATGGGGAACTTCCAAGTGATACTCATGTGCAAGAGTTATCAATTCGACCCTCTTAGCATGACGTAAGTTCCCTATTTCACTTTCTGGATCTGTCTTAAAAGCTTGGATACGAAACATGGTGAAAATGGCAAATAAATGAGACACGAATATACTGTGATGATAAGGTGAATGTCAGAAACAGGAAACGTGGCAACTGATACCTATCCTGTGGAATTGTTAATAATTAAAGTTAATTCAAGATTTTAAATGGTTAAGGTCGCAGGAAATCTTGTACCCGGTACTCACTGTGGGAGGATAAAGGCAAGAAAATCCTACTAATTAGTTGAAACTGAGTTTCGAAAGACAAGTGAAACACTAAATGGTTCCAAAGTAAATGAGGTAGTCCAAAAATGTAGTCATACCTTGCCGAGTCACTATAGAACATAAGCAAGGTACCCACTGAGATTGAATATGGTACTTACAGAATTAGCGAACTTCGTGCTCAAAAGAAAGAAAGCTAATTCTCTACCTTAAGTAAGTACCATCAATTCTGACCGACGAGTAGGGGTGCGAGTGTCAACCGGTGACGAGAACTATCGGCGAGGTCCCAACACGCCAATAAAAGTCCGTGCGAGAGGAACTTTGGCCCTCTATATCCTCCTAGAGTCGGATTGCAGAAATTAGGTGCTATTGACCCGGAGACAGACCACAGTACCAGGGTACCTATGTGATAATCTGTCAAAAATGTGAGAAATATCTGAGGGACAAAAGATGTTAAACACGGGTAATAACACGGAGGGGGAGACGACCAATTAAGAGTATGACTGCGGCCGACAGTCACCACGTAATCCAAAGTTGTCTCACACTCACCATATGCTACTCCCGTAATGCACAATATACACAGCACCATATGAATAATAAAAGTGATTAGTGAAAATATTGAAAGCAAGGGAATGAAAGCCAAGTACGCTTACCACAATTACCAATACCTGAGTGCAGCTCCTAGGACAGGCCCCCAATTATATGTGACGGTAAAGTAGTGGAGTATGGTGTTCGAGAGTCTTCCACTGGCAGATGTTAATGCTTTGCCACACATAAAGAAAAAAAGTAAAAAAAAAAGGAAAAAAAAGAATGACTGCTTGTTTGATAATCTGTGGTAAGGAAAGGGAAGAGACACAAAACACAATAATAAATAATGACATTTAATAATTCTAAAAAACAAATTGAAATAAAGGCAATTTCTTGGCTGAGTAATGTGCAAGACAACAAGTGAAAAAATAACTAAACATAAAAATGAATTACGTTAACGGGAGGATAAATGGCATACAATAATGGTTAATATAAAAATAGTGCTGGGAATATATGCGCTAGCTATAAGCCACTATTTGATCACACGAGGTGGATCAACTAGGTGTTCGCAGTTTAAGAGCACAAGATATTCTGAGGATGGTACTGCCAGTCGACCCAGACGTTGCCTTGGCGTGGAACGTGGTTGGTGCAGGGCTGGAGTGGCGTGTTCTCGAGCGGCCAATGAGAATGCAGAAAGGCCAGCAACTCAGTAGTTTGAGACTGGGGCTGCAGCAGTAGAAGGGTCGGCGCGGAGACCAAGTGTGCAGGAGTGGGGGGAGGGGGAGTGCAGGTGCGTGTGGCTGTCTTGATATATACGTTTAAGCCACTGTAAAACGTATCTTCAATGTATCTGGGAACGTGATGTAAATAGGGAAGAGCAGGCTAAATCTCTGGGAAGAGATTATCGTCACAACACACATAACGGATGTCCCATAATTGTCAAGGACATACAAGAATTTAAGACATGAAATTTAATGTCATAATTAATAGCTTACACAAACAAATTAATGATTAAATCATACAATTTAAGTAACTGAGAATCCACTGCGAGGTGAATGTCTGGGTCATTGTGACTTGTAGCTGATTTGTTACTAGACATCACAACACAGTATCATCATGATTACTCAAATTGGATGGAAAATTATTTGCTCTCAGTCAGAGCTATAATAGGCTTGTAGTTTCCTTTTACATTGTTGAGCAGCTGCTCTAGTGGGGCGGGTGCTCGGTGGATCAGAATTGTTGTCCTTGGAAACTGTTGGTGAAGCTGGTTCTGATAAACAATCTCGTTCTGCTAATTCGAGAGGTACCAACTTCTCTAATGTCTTTAGGGTAGTAGTGCCTCGGCACAAAACCCGTACTACTCTCAGGATGCCTTGGTGATCTGGGTGGATAGCGACAATTTTGCCTATAGGCCATTCTGAACTTGGTCCATCACTGTCAACTAGTACTAGGTCTCCTGGTTTGAGCTGAACTTTATTATAGGGGCTCGAAGCTCCATAGTGGTACTCTCGTAGAGCGGTGAGGTACTCTCGAGTCAACACCTCATTCCACCTTTCAATTACTCTCGAGAGATGTTGGTAACTTTGTACTAAGTCACTCCTGGATACATAGGAAGGGTCGACGGGGTCCTCTTCTGCCAAAGGTATCAGAGGGCTCAGCAGGCCTCCATGTATTAAATGTGAGGGACTCAGAGGCTCTCTCTGTGAGAAATCATCTGATAGGTAAGTTAATGGGCGATTGTTGACTCGCGCCTCAATTTCCACGACGAGTGTTTGGAGTTCGGAGTAACTAATTTTCTGTCCATGTAAGGTCTTCCTTAAACATTTCTTGACAGTCCCTATCATTCGTTCGTAGAACCCACCTTGCCAGGGGGCTCTGGGAGCAATAAATTTCCAGTGGCATTGTCGTCTCTGCATGACAGACGATGATTCCATATCTCTCGTAAGTAGGCTTCTCCTGCCACAAAATTTGAACCATTATCCGATATCATGAGTTTGGGACAGGAACTGCGAGCTGCAAATCTACGAAAAGCTTGAATGAAGGCTTCGGCACTCATGTCAGAAGTCACTTCTAGATGTACGCCTCGTGTAGTAGCACATGTGAAGAGGCAAATATAAGCTTTCACTGGTACCTTATTTGGATTGCCAGTGAGAAGCAAGGCTCCTGTGTAATCGACACCAGTGGTCTCAAACGGACGAAGATGAACTACTCTCTCTTTAGGGAGTGGTGGAGGTCCTGAGTAAGGACATACTCGAGCGTCGTAGCTTTTGCAGATTATACAGAACTTAATGATTGATTTGACAGTTTGACGACCTTGAGGAAGCCAATATTTCTGTCTGAGGTCGGTGAGAGTGTCTAACACTCCACCATGCAAAGTACCATATTGATGGTGATGTAAAACTAGAAGTTTTGTAATAATGTGGTGACGTGGTAGAAGGATCGGATTCTTTGTGTCCAAATCAATTTTTGCATGAAGCAAACGTCCTCCACACCTTAATATATTATGAGTGTTGGTATCATACCAGATACCTAGAGACTTGGTTAATTTATCTGGAAGATTTTCATATTCACTTCCCTATGTCTCTTGTTGTGCACATTTGATCCAGTAGAGGATAGGATTGGGAAACTTATGTCTGATTCCTATCTTAGCAAGAAAGTCAAACACATGTGCTGTCACTCTTAATAACTTACTCAAGTTAGAATAATTGTGAGGATTAATAGCTGAGATTCGATGAGGTTCTGGGTCTTTCATGGGAGTAGTGATACTGGTCACTATGACTTGTGGTTTCTGTTTGGGCCACTGACCACTAACAAGCCATGAAGGTCCATTAAACCACATCGAAGACTTACTTAGCTGTTTAAATGTTAAACCTCTTGATAAGTAATCTGCAGGATTGTCCTTAGTGGGGACATGTCTGAATTTATATCCAACAGATAATTCATGAATTTCCCTAACACGATTACTAACGTAGGGAGTTTTATTGTTGTTATTTCTTACCCATTGTAAGACTGCCTCATTGTCTGACCACACTACGATTTCACCAAAGTGGATATTATTGAGTGTCTTGGTCAGGCAATGAGGCAATCTTACTCCCACCTGCAATGCAG
>WNGS01163688.1:1056-23737 GCA_020271785.1 Procambarus virginalis
GGTTATCCATTCCTCCATCCTTACCCGTTGGCAGGCTTCTTGGTCGTCTGTTACTGGTAACAAACTCCGTACTCTTAAATGATGTGTTTCCTCGTAGCCATCCTCCTACCACAGTAACCGGTGGTGGGAAACTGCTCTGGCGAGGTTGCGTATTGGCCATACTCGCTTAACCCATGGTCACTTGATGGAGCGCCGCCCTGCTCCTTATTGTCCTAATTGCATTGTCCCTCTTACGGTCGTTCATGTCCTTCTTGAATGTCCTGACTTCCGGGACGAGCGTATGTCTTGCTTTCCGACCGCCCCTCGCGGTCACTTGTCCCTCAATAGAATTCTTGGCGACTCGCATACTTTTAATATCGTTCGCCTTATGCGTTTTTGTTCTCGTATTGGCATCCTTGGTGATATTTAGCGCCCTCTGATTATTCCGCACATTTGAAGGTGCTACATAGCCTTCCCGGTTTGGTGCCTTCTTTTGATAATTACTTACTTACTTACTTCGGGGCTTTAGTGTCCCCGCGGCCCGGTCCTCGACCAGGCCTCCACCCCCATGAAGCAGCCCGTGACAGCTGACTAACACCCAGGTACCTATTTACTGCTAGGTAACAGGGGCATAGGGTGAAAGAAACTCTGCCCATTGTTTCTCGCCGGTGCCTGGGATCGAACCCAGGACCACAGGATCACAAGTCCAGTGTGCTGTCCGCTCGGCCGACCGGCTACCCTGTAGTAGTAGTAGATCTTATGGCACAGATCACATTCAATTGACTGTTGCCTGAGAGAAATTTTTCTTTCACATGTCAAACAGTCGTCATACCCTCTTGCCATAGTCGATAATTCAGTACTTCTTAACTAACTTGTAGATATGATATATAAATTTGTTTCTTCTTTGTTATATATTAAAGTTATCAGTTAATTCTTATTCTTCAAGCTGCGTGGCGTGTGATGATACCTTGTGATGATACTTTTGTTTACATTGTCAGCTGTCCTCTGCCTCCCGTCAGGGTGTTTGTACCCCCCACAAATGGGGGAGGAGTGCATTGCGCTCAACCATGTTAGTCATCCAACCATAAACAAATATTGTTTTTATTTTTACTTTAATGTGTTCGTTGCATTAAAAGTATGCTTATAATCTGATATTTAATGCTTATAAATAAAGCATTTACTTTGATATTGATAAAAATATTTGATATTGATAAAAGATTCATAATCTGCAGGATTAATAAAGACTAGAAGAGAAGCCTAATGTTTTAAGGCATAATTTGCCACAACGAGAAACAAAGGAAGAGGCAGTTATTATTCAACTCGTCCTCCTAACAGAGCGTCGTATATGCACGGTGTTTTGGATTCTCTGGTTAGGAGAGGACAATTTAGTACGAAAGTTTGTTGACGTTTGGAAACCTTAGGAGGACAGGCTGCATTATGAATGTTGATAACAGTAATGTACAAGCACAATCAAGATTACTTGCTATGTTTAATATTGGTGAGCTAGCAATCTGGTATTAGGAAATGTATTGAGGACCTCACCCGAGATATAATTTTGTAGTTGTTGCATTTCTTTTTATTCAGCGTTTTGCTTATTTTGAAGACTTGTTTCCTGTTGTCACCCCGTGAGATTCAATAAGAAAGATAAACGGTGTCCTGCCTGCTTAACAATGGAGAGAGAGAGATTAAAGGGGGACCTAACTGAGAGGACACCTGATTAACATCTGGGAAGATAGAATTACTAATAGCTCTCTTTGGGTGTGAGCACATGACGACAGGAGAGTGACTGAGCCTGTAGTTCCCATCTTAGTGACCTCTTCCCCAGAATTAAATACGAATCCAAGTGATTCCTTACTTACGTTTCTGGTACAGTTGAGGTATCAGCGAAGGTAGCAGCACTGGTGGTGTTTGTTGGTTGTAGTTTAATTCCTTTAATTATCAACAATTGTTGAGTAACGCGGTAATTTAAGAGGCCACAGTGTGATAGTCCCCATCAGTGGCCTCACCTGAAAAAAGAAGACATACAGATCCTCAATACATGTCTTCAGCAGTGATACCTAACCTGAAAGACAAGGCAAAACTAGAAAATAATTAGATATGCAATAAAGCTGGTTCTTGAGGTGAAGGGTTTGAGTTACGAGGAAACACTGAGAGAAGCGGGCCTTACCACACTCGAGAAGAGAAAGTGGTGGCATGATCAAGATATATATAATTATAAGGGAAATTAAAAAAAAACAAATCGGCATTGTTCAAAGCTGGAAATAGCAAAAGAAGTGTGCAATAAGGGAAACTAGAGACAAAAAAAGAGTCACGAAGATGTCTGAAAGAACTTTTTCAGTGTCAGATTTCATTAGGTGGAATAATGTAGGAGTAGATATCGTTGAAATTAAGTGGATACAAAATTTAAAATGTAAATCTTAGTTAAGCATGGGAAAAGTCATTACCTTTCTCAAAGCTCGAAAGTTGAAAGTATGAGTCAAACTGGAAAGTGCAAGTACATCAAGATCAGCACAAAGACAGAGTGCTAAACCGTTTCTGGCAATTGACAATCACTGGTTCGATCACGGAAGTTTCCTACTCGGACTTACGTTCATTTATTCCCACTCTTTGAAATAAAAGCTCTAGTACATCATAGGATATTCCCCTATCCAAGGCCACAGATCCCTATTTTTGTAATGAGTATCACGAGACAGCATCATTGGCCTTAGTAAAGTCTGGATGTAGAATATCATAGTCCTTCATCACCTACTAAGGTTTGTTCAGCTGAAGGATCTGCAATATATTACAGATCCTGCTTATATCCAGCCAGACTCACTTGTATATGTGCATAACCCTCACCTGAACTCTTCCAGCGATCCCTCCTTTATTATGTTACCCAGAATTCGTTCCATAAATCAATAACTCTGGCCTCATTATTTCAGGAAATAAATGAAATATACAACCCAAAACTCAACATTACAAATGTAATTCTTCAATCCTAGCTTGTCCTACAATATCACCTAACACAGACTGTAGCTTAATACAATCTGAGGTTTACACAGACGGTAATTTTGTAAACTTAATACATAAAGTTTACAACTATTGAAAAGCTAATATCTGAAATCAGTTTCTAGTGCGAAGTATCTGATGGGCTGATGTTTGGTGGATACTCCTAGTTTGCTCTAGTCATGTAGGGCAGGCATGTTAAACTGAGGGTCCTCCGAGGGCCTTATGGGTCACATTTGTGTTGTCATGAGGGTCACACACCACAACTAACTGACGTTCTTTAATAAAAATTATTGCAGAATATTTGTATTACTTAAACTTAGAAACATACAATGTACATCTAATGGTTTAGTGGCTAGCCACATTCACGAATGCAAAGTAATGAAGTCGTTTAACAAAAGAAAAAAAGATATTTTAAAAAGCAACATAGACACAACAGCAACAAATGTGCAACAGCAACAAATACATTGAAACAAAAATTACAGCAGTCCAAAATGAACATTTATTTACGACTATTCATTAATTTTTAGTGTTTTATCCTGAAGATTGACACCTCTTTTTAATGAATTATTTTTTGCTATATCTGGCTGAAATGTCTGTGCAGTTCCACAAACTTCCCACTTTGATCAGAAACGAAAAGTGTTGATCAGGCAGTCTTGTTTTCTGAGAAGTTTTTGTTTATGTCATGAAGGAAAATAACTGTTCACGCACATAGGTAGAACCGAACATTGCCATAATCCCTGTGGCAAACTTTCTGTAGTTTTTAAACTTTTCGGGAAGATATGAAAAGAAACCAAGTATCCACACTTCAATATACTTTGCACTGAATGTAGAATTCGACTGTATTTCTAATAGTTTTATCAGCAGGCTTTCTTCTGTCTTGGCAACATCGAAGGTGAATGGTGCTGAGAATAAAGCAAACTGGTGTTAAAAAGATGAGAAATCACGAAATATTTTCTGAAGTTCCTTTGACAACAATTCCAGGTAACTGTCATATTTAGTCATTTAGGTCTTACACATACTTAGACCTTGAGTTTTGAGACACACATTCGGCCTTCATATTTATCGTAATCTCGATGATTCGTTTCATAATGTCTTTCCAAACTGTATTCTCTTGGCGTGGGCCATGCTAGTGTTGCAAATTGAACAGTGTATCTTTCCTTTCACCGTTGTGTAAAAGGACTGTAATTCCCATTTATCTTGAAACACTCGCTCTTCTTCGTTCAGTTTCCTTTTCCTCTGAGCTGGAGGAACACCAGCCGTTTTAAAAATGACGTGGAATATTAAAAATAAAAGAATTACCGGTTAAAAACTGAAACGATAGGCCAGCTTAACAGTTAATGTCATGTCGACGTCATATCGACAGGGGTGTTAGTGGCAACTACAAACTTGCCCTAGTCATGTGGGGTACTAGTGGCATCCCTATGTCAAAGTATTCTTCGTCAGAGACTATACATAGGTGATTGAAAGAATAAATATATTCATATGTGTATGTATAAGTGTATGTATGAATGTTTGTATGAATGTATTCACGAATGTATGCCCGAGTTTGCATGAATCTATGAACGAGATTTTGCGTAAATTTAAATATGAGTATATACTTAGTATAACTGTATTCTTAGAGAGTATACATGCATAACTGTATACTTTAAGTACACATGCTTAAGTGTAAATTTGAGACTATACACGCATAAGTGTATACTTTGAGAGTATACATGCAAAAGTGTATACTTTGAGAGTATGCAAGTGCATATGCATCAGAGTATACATGAGAGTGGAGGACTGGCCGTTAAGCCTTCCGCCATCACCACCACATAAAGCCAGGATGATCACCGCTTCCTCAGACACTGCTGAGAGTTGCCAGAGTGCAGGACCGTGTATTTATTAGTTAATTTTGAAAACTGACGTGTTTGTATAGTTACGAAACACATGGTGTATGAATATTCACAATGTGGGGAAATATACAGGTGATTGATATGTGTATTAATTCAAGAGAATGGATTTATTACTTCTAAGTGGACTGTATTATAATTTATTGTCATCAGTAAAATTCCCATTACACATTTAGGGAGGAGTCATATTTTATTCTTACAGTAATTAAATGGTAGATATATTTACTAATGTGTTATAGATCATACAAATATATATAAAGAACATTTGTAATGACCTCAGCTCGTTTGAAGTGTGATAGCTGAGACTCCAGTGTGAGAGCTGCGCCTCCAGTATGAGAGCTGCGCCCCCAGAGTGAGAACTGAGCCTCCAGTGTGAGAGCTGCGCCCCCAGTGTGAGAGCTGCGCCCCCAGTGTGAGAACTGACCCTCCAGTGTGAGAGCTGCGCCCCCAGTGTGAGAACTGAGCCTCCAGTGTGAAAGCTGCGCCTCCAGTGTGAGAACTGAGCCTCCAGTGTGAGAACTGAGCCTCCAGTGTGAGAGCTGCGCCCCCAGTGTGAGAACTGAGCCTCCAGTGTGAGAGCTGAGCCTCCAGTGTGAGAACTGAGCCTCCAGTGTGAGAGCTGCGCCTCTAGTGTGAGAACTGAGCCTCCAGTGTGAGAGCTGCGCCTCCAGTGTGAGAACTGAGCCTCCAGTGTGAGAACTGNGGTTGCTGTGTCAACTTCGGTTAATGTAGCCTTGAGCGGCATGCTGTAGCCAGTGAGGGTTAAGAGCCTTATGTCCAGCATGTGTCCATACAAGGGTTTTTGGGTTTGTCCCAGGTGGTTTTGTTTGTTTTGTCCCAGGTGAACAAAACATATGGGTTTTGTTTGTTCCAGGTGAGGATAGTGAACCAAGATTGGTGCCTGTGGCCCCCCCTCCCCCACGCAAGTCTGGAAGAGAAAATTCGACAGTGACAGTCGAGGAAGATTTGTGAGCGACCTGGAGGAAGATGGAGCCCAGGCGCCATCTTGGGTTCTGTAACAAGAGTGTTCGCCTCACGATTGATCATCAATCGGTAAGACCTGTTTGTTTGTCACAGTTTACCAATTACAGTAAAAAGAAGTGCTCAGTGATTTATAGTAATGTTCGGTGACCTCTATGAATCATGTTCGTAATGAATAGGAAGTAATGTTGGGAATTAGAGGAGAGAGCATGATGGTGGCGAGAGCGACAGGTGCTCACTTGCTGATGGTTGGTGGATAACTGAGTAGTGGGAGATGAGCGTGGCCTGCCTGCTGCGGGGGAGTATACTTGGCAGTACTGGGATTGCCAGACACAACCCACGGTGGTGTGTGGAGAGGCTTCTCAAATATTTTTTTTTAATTTATATTTTAGTTGTTTGTGGAAGAGACTTATTTTGCTATATGTAAAATTATAGGCTCATATGTCCAATAAGAAGCTAGTCCGTCGGATGATCTGTCAGGAAATGTTACTTGCCTATGAGGGTAATTCATAAGAGAGGAGATCCGCACTTGAGTAAAAGAGGATTGATCCACCATGAATCGTTTGTCATCTGTATTTGATTGTTGAAGCTTTCATTTGCAATTAGTATGTGTGACACAGTGAAAGGAGACGAGTGTTTATATACCTGAATTTACCTGAGGGCCACTATTACTAGTGGCCTCGACGAAGGCAGGAAGCCGGTGGCTTGTCGAAGATCCACCCCTTTGCCCTTGATAATCATTTCCAGTTGCATTTTAAAACCCAGCATAGTTTTGGCATTTACGTCTTCTGCGAATAGTCGGTTCCATGGGTTTATAACCCTATTAGTGAAAAAACATCTTCTGTTGTCTGTCCTACAATGTGGCTTGTTGAGCTTGAGCCCCCTTGCTCCTTGTTTGTGTTACATCTAAACTTTTGAAGAAATTGTCCGGATCAACATCCTCCAACTTGTTCAGTATCTTAAAGGTTTCAATGAGATATGCCCAGTCATGACTTGTTGTTGTTGTTAAAGAGTCGCTACCTGAAACAAAACGTTCCAGGTAACACGGGTTATGGCAGTCATGACTGGTTTGCAGTGCTGTTAGCCGTGTGGCCCTCAACAGTTTCTGCTTCGAGAGTTGACCTAGCTCTGGAATGATTTTTGTTGCCCGGTGTTGCACTTTCTCCAGAGAAGCTTTGTCCTTCTGAAGATGAGGTCTCCATGCCTGGACGCAATAATCCAGGTGGGGGCACACCAGAGACATATACAAATAAATGACTACCTTCTTTTCCTTGAGGGTAAAGGTACGCTTGATTATTCCAAGGGATTTTTAATTAAAGTTAATATTATATTGGATTATATTGGGATTATTAAAGTTAGCATTTTTTATTGCTGCTCCCACCTGTTGTGCAAGCCAAAATTCCAGTTTGGCAGCAGGATGCTGCTTTTGGATACTTTCCTTATTAAGACTACTCAATAGTTCGGTCGATAGAGCTTCGGCCTTACACGCGTGGGGTCCACGGTTCGAGTCTCCTGAAGCCCAGGTGAAAGGAATGATGTCAAGCTCATCGGCAGTAGTTTTCTGCCGAGTTCTTTGTGCCTTTACTAAAAATAGACGTATCATTTGCATGTTTCCAATCCAGGAAACTATCCCTTAGTCCATGGATTTTCTGAAAAAGAGTTTCAGCGGTATTCATAGTGCATCTGCCAGTTCTTTTACGACTTTGGATTCAATTCCATCCACACCTGGGGCTTTTGAGTCCATTAGTTTGCTGATGCTCTTCCTGAACGTGTCGCATGTTACGGGTATATCCCTTAATTCAGTCTCTTCTCCTTCAAACATTTGTCTGAATGATGCAATGTCATCGAATCTTTCTAGTTATGTAAAGTATTCATTCCAGAGTGTTTGCTGCCCTTTTATCATCCTTTATAACTTGTTAGTCTCATCTTTTAAGGGTCCTACAACGTTCTTAGTTTTGATTTTACTTCTTATATAGGCATATAGTGACTTTGGATCTCCATGTTTTTGGCAAGTTTTCTTTCATAGCTTGTTGTGGCTGATGTGTCTCTCTGGGTGGCTGAATTTAATGCCCTTTATATATCATATAATCAATGATGTTCGTTGTGGATTTAAACTTTATCATCTATCTACTTGTGTCATCTATCTAGTTCCCTTTCTTTTCTATCTCTTTTTTGGCACATATCTTTGAACGAGTTCAGTAATGTTTTTAAAGTTTACCTGTTCCATGGTCAACTATTAGCTCCCTCCAGGAGATGTTTTGTAGTTCCTCACTCATTCCTTGAGTCTCCTCGATGGTAATAATTAAAATCATCATCCTGGACCTTTGCGTGAGTTTCTGGAAGTGTATTCCATCTTAGAATATTGTGATCACATGATGGTATAAGCTTTTTGCCTACTTGAATTCGATCGATCGTGCCCTGGTCTGATGTTAGCAGAAGGTCCAGAATGCTACCTTGTGCTAACAGGGTAGCATTCTACATGTGGGCTCTGTCACATGTTGTATGAGAAAAGAGTCCTGAACCAGGTCAAGAAATTGTTCTGCTAATGACGTTAGATTTAATAAATCTATTGTTTCGTGGTTAAAATTGCCCATTTGGGTCTGTGATGTAGCATTGATCACATTATGCAGGTCAACAACTGCCTCTGTTGCTGCTGTGTCAGCCCTATAGCAAACATACTCCAACTGTCAGGTTGCTACCACCTTTGCTACAGACTCTGAGGATCACATGGTGTTCAGTTCCTCATTGGTGGTTGCATTCAGGTCCTCTTTCACATAAAGCATTACATCACCTGCTCTTTTTTAACTGTCCTTTCTGAATGGTGGATGATTCCCTGTGAGGAGGAATTCCCTGGATGATACCTGGTTGATACCTGGTTGATGGGGTACTGGGAGTTCTTCTACTCCCCAAGCCCGGCCCGAGGCCAGACTTGACTTGTGAGAGTTTGGTCCACCAGGCTGTTGCTTGGAGCGGCCCGCAGGCCCACATACCCACCACAGTCCGGTTGGTCCGGCACGCCTTGAAGGAAACAATCTAGTTTCCTCTTGAAGATGTCCACGGTTGTTCCTGTAATATTTCTGATGCTCGCTGGTAGGACGTTGAACAACCGTGGGCCTCTGATGTTCATACAGTGTTCTCTGATTGTGCCCATGGCACCTCTGCTCTTCACTGGTTCTATTCTGCATTTTCTTCCATGTCGTTCACTCCAGTACGTTGTTATTTTACTGTGCAGATTTGGGACCTGTTCCTCCAGTATTTTCCATGTGTATATTAATTGGTATCTCTCTCGTCTCCTTTCTAGTGAGTACATTTGGAGTGCTTTGAGACGATCCCAATAATTTAGGTGCTTTATCTCGTCTATGCGTGCCGTATATGTTCTCTGTATTCCCTCAATTTCAGCAATCTCTCCTGCTCTGAAGGGGGAAGTGAGTACTGAGCAGTACGCAAGACAGGACAACACAAGTGATTTGAAGAGTACAACCATTGTGATGGGATCTCTGGACTTGAAGGTTCTCGTAATCCATCCAATCATTTTTCTGGCTGACACAATACTTGCTTGTTTATGCTCCCTAAACGTTAGGTCGTCTGACATCATTATTCCCAAAACCTTGACATGCTGTTTTCCTACTATGGGCAGATTCAATGATATCTTCTCGTCAACATATGAACACACTGATTCATATTTATTTGACAAGCTTATGGCAATATTGTAGAAGCAATTTAAATTTCTTATGTTGTTCCTATTGGGCTGAGATATAGATCCTAGATTCTGCACATTACTATTCTGTTTATTATCACTCCGGTTTTGTTCTTGTTTGTCTTCCAAGATATGTAGGGTTAGTTCTGCCTGGCTGGATGGAAGATTACGTCTTCTCCTCCATCTACTATCTTAATCAACTGTCCTCTCCTGATCTTTAGCATTGAATCTTTGTTTTCGTGTGAGTTTCCTAACTCCTTTAGCTTGCCTCTAAATATTGTGAGGTCTGGGGAATTATAGACTTAATTAGACCCTTTAAGATCTTTTAGATTATGCACACTGGTCAGTGTCTTCCTTCTGTGTTCAACGTTTGCAGTGTATTACGAACCCGATTCCATCGTCGGAGCATGGAGCAGCGACGTCAATGCAATCTGTGAGTCTGCTCCCAAAACCCCTACAAAATGGACTATGCCTTCTAGTGGTGACAGGATGATACCAGCAAGAGGCGCTAGATTCCTGTCCTGGTCAGCTAGAGAGGTAGCTGGTGCTGACCTCTGGTGAGATGGCGCCTAGGAAATCAGCGCCATCTATTATGTCAGAGTCCATAAGTGGTATTCCCTAGTGTCCCATGTACTGACCAGTGAACTGGTGACGTGTCTGTATCCACAGAGGCGACGTAGGGCTGCTGTGGTACAAGGACAGTCAGTCTACCCAGGGCAGCCATTATCTCTCTACTTCATTCTGCTTTACGGAAGCAGTGAGCCGCCGCCGAAGAAGAACTGTGTAGTGTTCTACTGTCTGCATGTGAAGTGGCAGTGACGGAATTCGGCGTATCCCGGGACTGGCTAGAGGAAGAGACGACTGACAGTAAGGTGCTATGGAGGAGTGTAACTAGCTAGTTGCAAGAAGCTCCTGTCAGGAGTTCCCTACCCTTGTATTTGTTCGTGAAGAGGCCCAGCAGCGCGAGGCTGATGTTCTCTGCCAGCACCAGGCTGGAGAGTGATTGTGGGCATTCAGAAGGAGACCCTAGGGAGACTGTGTATAGGCTGGCCCGTGGCTAGGGTAGGCTCGTTGGTGTTTCCCAGTACTGGCTGAGGACGGTACTGTGTTGAGGAAACACGGAAGCTGACAAAACTGCATCGATTGAGCATCGAGGAGTGCTTGGTGTCCTATGAGAGTGACACTTGTGTACATATTAGTGTAGTAATACTCCCTTTATGATTTTATATGAGGTGATGGGAAAGTGTTTATATGTGAATATATTGATTAATTGATGAAGTGTCGTATTCAATGCAACTCCCCCATTGTGTTTTACTTGCATTACCAAGCTCACACCTTGAAAGCCACTACTAACTTGGGGTTGGATAGCAGAACTTTAGTTCCTCCAGCAAAGAACCCGGTTGCGACCCATTGTGGCCGTAACACAATGGCTATGCGCACCAGATTCGCTTCGGGCTTACCTAACCTCCCAACATGGGAGAGACTAAGATCCTCCTCATTTACTGTCAGTTTTACTCTCATTTCCTCGACGATTTCCTGGTTATTCTTTCCCTTTACTTTTGCAAGGGTCCTTATGAGTTTTTTTCTTGCTTTCTATGCAAAGCTTCTGGGACTCTCACCAGATCTCAGTCACTATCTTCAACTCTGCCTGCATTCAGAGTGTTTTCCCCTAAGTGTATGAGTTCCGTCTGGGTTCACATAGTTTGCCACTAGAATCATACCTACACGATTGGTAATTATTGATTGTTGCATGTCCATAAACTGTTTCATCAAAACTTTGTCCCCCTCTTGTAGTTCTTTAATTAGGTCAGATATTTTTTTTCCTCTGTTCTCCTCATTACTCTCAACCTTATCATTGATAGTGATGTTTGGATCATTTAGGACCTTGCCACGCTTACTGCAGTTTAAGCAGTGATAATGAAAAAGGCCTTCGCTTTCCGTTTGCCCGTTGTTGTACGCTTTGATTAATTTATCCCAGTTGTTTTGACATTTGCCGTATCTTGAGGTTATCTTGAGATGATTTCGGGGCTTTAGCCCCCCTCCCCTCTCGGCTCGTTGCTGCCGTGAGGGGGGCTTAGTGGGCGGCTGCCGGAGTGTGATGCTCCTTGGGACAGTCCTCTGTCCTTTTCTAGCCTTGTGCTCCTGCTGCCGTCCTCTCCAATTATGCCAAACACTTTTTCTGTTTCCTTCTGTTTAGTTTTTCTCCCCCCCTCTTCTCCTATCTGCTTGTCGTTTCCTGCCGACCTTTTGCTTGTTTTGGATCTTTTTTTGGACTTCTTCTATTTTGACGCCCGGGTGCTTGAGGAGGCATACTCTTGCACCCGTAGACCTGTAGTACCCAACGTCGAGAGCGAGGGGAACCTTTTATTGTCAATCCCCCTTTCGTCGCTGAACCCGATCTCGACGGACTGACGGTTCTTAAGGTGGCGTTTGTGGGGCGTATACTCACGACGCACCCCTAGGGGGCCCCGGCATGATCGGCGATAGCTTCCTGTTGGGTGTCCTGCCTCTAATTGTGGCTCCATGGTGGGTATGGGGGCACATTCGTGGATGAATTCCTTTTTCCTCGTATATATGTCGTTGAATGTTTCTGTTGTACCCTCTCAGGCTCGTGGGGTGGGCGACCAAGCCCCCGAGTCGGCCTGTATTGGAAGACCAGGCTCTGTAGCTCCCGCTGCGTTGGGCCCCGACCTTGCTCCTCCTTTGACCATCCTGACTTCTTCCCCCAGCTCCCCTCCCTCCTCTGTGGTTGGGTCGAGCCTCCAGCCCCCAGTGGTGACCACTTCGTCCCCTGGTGCGGCTAAGTCTCTCGTTGTGACTACTGCGCCTTTTGTCCCCTCTCTCTCTGGGGTTCTCAACGCCGTTCGCGCCCCGGCCGCACTCGC
Source organism: Procambarus virginalis (assembly GCA_020271785.1). Classification (NCBI taxonomy): domain Eukaryota; kingdom Metazoa; phylum Arthropoda; class Malacostraca; order Decapoda; family Cambaridae; genus Procambarus; species Procambarus virginalis. Next base: position 13,476 of record WNGS01163688.1, read on the forward strand.
TCGATTCCTTCCCGTACTGATGCGTATCAGGCCTTGTTTGGTCCCGCTTCATGGGCCAAATACTTTGATCTCCTCCCTCTTGATTCTGCGCCTCCTGACGATTTCTCCCTCCATCGGCATCTTGTTGATTCCGTGGATGCGTCTGTTACCTTCAACCCCACTCGTCTCGGTACACGTGTCGTTGCTGCTCCTTCTCAGGATGCAGCTTCCCGCTTGGCTGCCTTATCTTGCCTTGGCGAGATCCCTGTTCGGGTCTCCAAGAACGTTCGGATGAATGCCAGTGTTGGCACTATTCTCCTCCCGCCCCATGTTGCAACCGGTGTTCGGAATCTGCAGGATTGCCACGATGATATTCGGCATATCCTTGATGCCCAAGGCCATTCTGTCCTCCAGGTTGACTCGTTTACTCGTCCCCCTCGTGGTCGTCGCCGTCAACCCCTTCGTGTTGTGAAGATCACCTTTGATGGTAGGACCCTTCCATCCTCTGTCATTCTTGCTGGTGCCAGGTGCTCTGTCCAGGAGTATATTCCTTCTCCTCGGCTTTGTAACAAGTGCTGGAGGTTTGGGCATGGTGCCCTCCGCTGCTCTGGGACTGTCTCTCTCTGTCCTTTGTGTGGGGGTGAAGGTCACTCTAAGTCGGAGTGCACTTCTCCCCAAGCTCGCTGCCTCAACTGTGGTGAGGCCCATCCTACCTTCTCCCGTGCCTGTATCCATTACAAGCTTGAGGCAGCCGTCCTCAACTTGAAGCACCGGGAGCGTTTATCTTTTCCTGAGGCGAGGCGCCAGGTTCGCCGGCTCCCGCCTTATGCTAACGTCTCTTATGCTCGCGTGTTGCGCTCTTCCTCTCCTCGTCCTTCCCACCTTCCTCAGACTCACAACCGTTTCCGGGCCTTGGACCCTGATACGCCCACTGCCCCCTCCTCTGTTCCTTTGAGTTCTGTCCCGAAGGGTCCCCCTCCTGGTCCTCTGTCTGGGGTTCCCCTTCTTTCTACCCGGTCTGTCGTGTCTCCTGTGTCTTCTTCCTCGTCTCCCTCCGATCCTCCTTCCCATCCTTTTCCTCCATCTATTGACTCTCCCCGCCGCCTGTCGGTGCAGGCGGATGTCCATCGCTCTCCTAACGGCCGTCGTGTGTGCTCTCGTTCAGCTTCTCCTGTTGAGACACTGGAATCCGTTGCCCGGTACGTAGTTGCTGGGACACCGGTCTCTTTAAGTCAGAAGCGTAAGCCTGGCTCCTCTCCTTCCTCCTCCCCGGCGGGTAAGAAGGCTTCGCTTTCTTCCTCAGCCCCTACTACTGGCTCTATTGCTCCTTCCCCTCCCATTTCAGTGGTTGCGCCCCCTGTTCCTGCTATGGAGGTTTCTTTGGCCCCTGCTTCCCTTTCGGTTGCTGCCCTTGCTGAGGTGCGCTCCCCTCTTTCTACTCCCCCTCTTCCTGCTGCTGTCCTTGACTGCTCCTCTTCGTTGTCTCCTCCTCTTCCTCCTCTGGACTAGGGTCTGTTCTCCCGCTTCCTTCCCTCCGTCTTTGCTCAGTTTACCCATGCCCCCTAACCCTGACTTTGCTGACCCTGATCCCGACCCTGATATTCTTTAACGTGCTGTGTTGCTCTTTCGCCTTTGTTTCTTCCTTGTTCTCTGTTGTTGTCCTTTCTCTTCTCGTCGATGTCTATTCTTCAATGGAACGTTCGAGGTTATTACGCCAATTTCCTCGAACTCCAACTTCTGATTTCGCGGTTTTCGCCCCTTTGTGTCTGTCTCCAGGAGCCGATGCTTGGTGCTCGTCCTGGTCGTTTTCGTGGCTATTCCTTTCTCTCCCCCCCCCCCAGCCGTTGCTGGGGCTCCTAATTCTTCTGCTCTCTTGATTCGCGCTGATGTTCCCTTTGTTCCTTTACTTTTTCCTTTGCCTCTCCATTGTTCTGCTGCTCGTATCTTTGTGGGGAAATGGTACACAGTTTGTTCCATTTATCTCCCCCCGAGTGTCCCGCTTTCTCTTCCTGATTTGAAACACCTCTTGGACTCCTTGCCGGAGCCTGTGCTCCTGCTGGGTGACTTCAATTGTCGTCATTCTCTTTGGGGTGACGTTCTGACGAATACCCGGGGTCGCCTTCTTGAGCCGTTTCTCCTCTCTTCTTCCCTGTCTCTTCTGAATTCTGGTGAGCCCACTCATTTGGACTCTCGGACTCGCACCCTTTCCTGTCTTGATCTTTCTCTCTGCTCTTCTTCTCTTTACTTAGATTTCACGTGGCAGGTTCTTGATGACCTCCATGGCAGTGATCATTTCCCTATCCTTGTTTCCTTTTTCTCTTTTCGCCCTTCCCTCTCTTTTCCTAGGTGGCAGTTTGCTAAAGCGGACTGGAACCTATTTACCCTCAGTGCTGCTCTCTCTGACCTCTCCCTTCTGCCTCTCCCTCGCGCTCTCCTCCTTTTTCATGACACTGTCTTCGACGCTGCCCTCCGCTCTATTCCTCGCTCTTCCTCTCGGGGTCCACGGAAGTGCGTTCCCTGGTGGAATGCGGACTGTGCTCGGGCTGTCCGCTGTAAGCGTGCAGCCTGGAAGAGGCACCGCCGTCGGCAGACGACCGATTCTTTTCTTTTCTTTCGGAAAGCGAGTGCGGTGGCCCGTAGGGTCATCCGTACGGCTAAACGTGAATGTTGGACTTGTTATGTCTCCACAATTACGTCCGAAACTCCCCTGCCACAGATCTGGAAGCGTATCCGCAAGATAGCGGGTAAGTTCGTTCCCGATGTTTCCCCGGTCCTTCACCTCCGTGGTACTCTTGTGGCGGACCCGTTGCAGGTCGCTACCGAACTGGGTTCTCACTTTTCTTCTGTTAGCTCTGGTCTTCATCTTCCCCAATCTTTCCTTCTTCGTAAACCTGTCCTTGAGTCTCGTCCTTTAGATTTCTGCACTCGTCTTCGACTTTCCTATAACGATCCCTTCTCTCTCTCTGAACTTCGTTCTGCCCTGGCCCTCTGCGGTTCTACGGCGGCGGGCTCCGATGGTATTCATTATGAGATGCTTCGCCATCTCCCTCCGTGCACGTCTCAGTATTTACTGAGTCTGTATAATCGGATCTGGGAGTCGTCGTCAGTCCCTGAGGACTGGCTCGATGCCGTTGTCCTCCCTGTTCGCAAACCAGGGTCTCTGGGAACTTCCCCTAAGGACTTTCGCCCTATTGCCCTCACAAGTTGTGTCTGCAAACTCTTTGAACGTATGGTTAACGTTCGTCTGATGTGGTTCCTGGAACACCATCACCTCCTCTCCCCTTCTCAATTTGGTTTCCGCAAGTGCCGCAGCACGACAGATGTCCTGGTGAACTTGGAGGTCTATATTCGTACTGCTTTTGCTGCGAGGACCTCCGTTGTTGCCGTCCTTTTTGACCTGGAAAAGGCTTACGACACCACTTGGCGATATCATATTCTATCCCAGCTTCATTCTTTTGGCCTTCGTGGTCATCTCCCTCTCTTTCTCCGCAGCTTCCTCTCTCGTCGTTCCTTTCGGGTGCGCCTTGGTACCGCTCTCTCTGCCTCTTTTCAGCAATACGAAGGTGTGCCCCAGGGTAGTGTTCTGAGCACTACTCTTTTTCTGGTTGCCCTCAATGGTCTTCTTTCCTCTCTTCCTTCAGGTGTCTTCTCCGCTCTCTATGTCGATGATCTTACCCTTTGCTGTCAGGGTGATGATTCGCCTCTCCTTCAGCGCCGGCTTCAACTTGCGATTGATGCCGTGTCGTCTTGGGCCACCGATCATGGCTTCAAGTTCTCTACTTCTAAGACTTGTGCCATGTCTTTTACTCGGAAACGGGTCGTTCTTCGTCCCTCTTTGTCACTTTATGGTCATCCCCTTGAGTACAAAGATTCCGCGAAGCTTTTGGGGTTATTCCTTGACACTCGTTTGTCTTGGTCTCCCCATATCTCTTACCTCCGTGTTGAGTGCTCTAAGGCCCTTACCCTCCTTCGAGTATTGTCCCATACTTCTTGGGGAGCGGATAGGCGCACTCTCCTTGCTTTGCATTCCTCTCTCGTCCTGTCTAAGCTCGATTATGGTTGCCCTGCTTACTCTTCTGCTTCTCCTTCTGCTCTTCGCCGTCTTGATGCTTTGCACCATACTGGGCTGCGCCTCAGTTCTGGTGCCTTTCGTTCGACTCCCGTCCTTAGCTTGTATGTTGACACTGGCTTCCTATCTCTCCAGGACCGCCGTGATCGCTACTGTCTTCGCTATCTTGCGCGGTCCTTGCAACATCCTTCCTCTCGCCTCTGTCGTGCTTTAACTTTTACCCCTCCTGCGGTTCCTGTTCCTCTTCACCACCTCCCTCTTTCTGTCCGGTTATCTCGCTTACAGGATTCTCTTTCCGTTCGTGTTTCTAATGTTTCTCCTCGTGTTGTTCCTTCTTTGCCCCCGTGGAGAGTCCCCCTTCCGCAGTTTTGTACGTCCTTGACCCGCGTCACTAAAGCTTTTACCCCTCCTACGGTTCTAAAACGCCTTTTCCTTGAGCACTTTTCTTCTCACTCCCGCTCCGTTTCTGTCTTCACCGATGGGTCTAAGTCTGCGGACGGTGTTGGCTACTCTGTTGTTTTTCCTGATCGCACTTATATGTGTCGCTTACCTCCGGAGACTAGCATCTTTACAGCGGAGCTTTATGCTATTCTCTATGCTCTTCGTCTCCTGCTTTCTCGTTGTCAGTCTTCCTTTGTGGTTGTTGTTGACTCTCGTAGTGCCCTCATGGCTCTCGGGTCCTTTAATCCGGTTCATCCAGTAGTTGTCGAGATCCAGCATTGGCTGTTTCTTGTTCACAGTAAGTTTAAGTCGGTTGAGTTTTGTTGGGTTCCCAGCCATATTGGTGTGTCTTTAAATGAGCGTGCGGATGCTGCCGCCAAGGAAGCTGTCCGCTCTTGTCCCATCTCTCGTAAAGGTATTCCATATTCCGACTTTTACCCGGTTATCCATTCCTCCATCCTTACCCGTTGGCAGGCTTCTTGGTCGTCTGTTACTGGTAACAAACTCCGTACTCTTAAATGTTGTGTTTCCTCGTGGCCATCCTCCTACCACCGTAACCGGCGGTGGGAAACTGCTCTGGCGAGGTTGCGTATTGGCCATACTCGCTTAACCCATGGTCACTTGATGGAGCGCCGCCCTGCTCCTTATTGTCCTAATTGCATTGTCCCTCTTACGGTCGTGCATGTCCTTCTTGAATGTCCTGACTTCCGGGACGAGCGTGTCTTGCTTTCCGACCGCCCCTCGCGGTCACTTGTCCCTCAATAGAATTCTTGGTGACTCGGATACTTTTGATATCGTTCGCCTTATGCGTTTTTGTTCTCGTATTGGCATCCTTGGTGATATTTAGCGCCCTCTGATTATTCCGCACATTTGATGGTGCTACATAGCCTTCCCGGTTTGGTGCCTTCTTTTGATAATTACTTACTTACTTGCTTCGGGCTNCGTTACCTCCTTTCATTTTTCTCTGTGGATTTTCCGCATATATATATATATATATATATATATATATATATTATATATATATATATATAATAATATATATATATTGTATATATATATATATATATATATATATATTATGTAATATATATATATATATATATATATATAATATATATATATATATATATATATATATATGTATTATATATATATATAATTATATATATTATATAATATATATATATATAATATATATATATATCAACGTTTCTAGTTGTTGTAGTGACAGCCTTAACAAGTTGCTAGTCAGCTCAGTCGGTAGAGCACTAGACTCTTAAGCTCGTGGTCGTGGGTTCGATCCCTACTATGGGCGATGACTTTTATAATTAGTTATCTGTGTTGCAGTCATCTACACAAGCAACTCACTCTCAATTGGTCTCTCCATCTCTCTCTCCCCCTCTCTTTTATGAATTAATACTAGGGTGCATAAAGGCTTTCAAATGACGTACCTAGTGAAACTACAAGCAAGAGCTGTTATTTTACGTAAGCTCATCTGAAGCCTGTTCCTAGAAACTCATTTATTTCATGATAATATACTTTGAAACTATTACGTAGGGAACTATCATATAAGGAATCTGGCGAAACTGCAAGCAAGAGCTGTAATACTTCCTGAGCTCAGTTGAAACCTACTCCTAGAGGCCTATTTGTTTCATGAGCCAATTATATGTACCATTAGGAATAAATTTTATACAATAACAACATTTGGTAATCATATAAAGAACAGGATGAACCGGTAACCAACTGTGTGACAGAGCCTTCATGTGATCTGTTGACCTGATCGCCCAAGTATCAACCTGTTGAGCGAACAAGTTCCAGATACGAATCAGCCTAGGAATGAATGATCGCTGATGGGGTGATGCTATTGAGAAAGGCTCTTCCATCATTAGTCTGTTGAAGGATGAGAGCCTAGTACTACGAATGCCAACTACTGGCTGTCCACGGAGTTGGGTCAGATGTAGAACTTTGAGGATGTTAGCCATGTACATGACCACCATGTACGTTAGTAAGATTGGTAAGATTGATAAGACCACCAACGTCACGACGGTGTTGCAGGCTCTGATGTTCAGACCCTTCCCCAAAAACTTAGTCAAGATTATAGATGAGCCTTTTTGCACAGCTCTCCACTGTGTCCAAACGTCTGATGAATGATGGAGAGCAGATAATCCAGGAGAGGGGTACTTACTCTAAATGAGAGCGAATTTGTGCTTCATATAATGTTTTGCAGCCCCGGTGTCTAGAAGGTGTGACATGCGTTGTTGGGCTATTAGTTTCCAAGCTACCTTTTTGGGAAAAGTTAAGCACGTGGCTCGTCATTGACACTGAAGTCAAACTTCGCATCCAGAAGGTCCCTTTCATCTATGAACTCTATGGTTTTGTCACCCATTTGCAAGCCTGTCTTTGCTATGTGCATTCTAATTATCGTCATCGCCTGTATTTTCTCAGCCGAAAATGTGACCTGCCATTTCCTACCTGAGGTAGAAATTACGGAAAGTTAGTGATTGATGAGTCTTGTAACAGTCGCCATTACTTCTTTTCTGTATGTGAAGGGTAGAATGCAGTCATCAACATAGGCTTGAGCTTCAGGAATGAGATGAAGTAGATCGTTGAAATAGACATTCCATAGCAGAGGGCCAAACACATTACCCTGTGGGACGCTGGCACCAGTTGATTCTGCTCCTTTGAGGACTTCTCTTACAGTACGTTCTTGAATGTAGTCTTTTATTAACTTTAAAATGGAGCCTGCGATGCCTAGTACTTGAGACTTCACTACTAATCCAGAGTGCCAGACCCAATTAAAGGGACTTGCTATGTCTAGAGCAACAACACAGCTGATCTTGGACTCATTCAGTGACTGATGCGACTTAGTGGAGAGATTTAGCAAGAGATCAGCAAAAGATTCGTCTTTTCTAAAATCATATTGTCGATCACATATTAGCCGATGATGATCAAAATATGATATTATGTGCAGAGCGATTAATGATTCTAGAATTTTACCAGTAATGGAGAGCAGTGACACTAGTCTGTAGTTATCAACTACTGAGCGGCTCTTCTTTTTGTGTATTGGAACAACGTCTGCCTTCTTCCATAAGGATGGCCCAATTCTTTGAGTTAGGCTGAGTTGGAAGAGGCATGTGAGAGGTGGAGCACAGCTACTGCGTAGTTGTCTTGGACTGACCTTATCTGGCCCCACAGCATTTCTTGTGTCAAGCGATTTATGGAGATGGAGAACTTCAACCTGCTGCATAACAACTTCAATCATCCTAGACACAGTGCTTTGAGCAAGATGTGGAGGCTAACGTTTAGGATCAGGGACTTGTATCTTAGCAGCAAAGTGGTTTACCAGTAGATCAGCCTCTCTTGATTGCTGGTTGCAACAGTTCAATCTTATCAGATTAGAGGCGGGATTGTGTCCTCAGATGAGTATCCATGCCAATCTTTAACCAGAGACCACCAAATCTTGGATCCAACTCTTCCATATGCAAGTTTTCTTCGAGTTTCCGATTCTCATCTGGATATAGCCTTTTTTAACTTCTTTCATTATTTGTCAAAATTGTCTATGAATGTTTTTTTTATGAGCCGAATGATGCCGTTTAAATCTCCTCCAGGCCTTGTTTTTGGCTTCAGCTGCCATCCGGCAGTGATTTGCAAACCAAGGCTAATCAGTGGGCTTGGTCACATACTGCCGGTGAGGGATATGTCTAAGCAGGAGGTCCAGCATACGACCGGTGAAAGCGTTTGCTTGGCTGTTCGCGGCCCCATGGAGCAAGGCATTTCAATCAATTGCTTCAAGCTCTGAGCGGAGGGCTGGCCAGTTCCCTCTGTCCAAAAGCCAGGTAGTTCGAACAGATTCTTCACCTCGATCTGTCGGAATAGCCAGTGTAGTAAAGACAGCCCGGTGGTCTGAAGAACCAATATACCCCAGAGGTCTGCAGTGAACTATGCTTGCAGAAAGGTCAGTTCCGACAGGATCGAGTGACGAGCCTGATATGTGGGCTGGAAAGCCAACAGTTTTTTAGAGGTTGAAGACTGCTAAAAGTTCATCAAAACTCTGTATGAGATACTGGTTGAGGTCACTAACAACTATAATGTGCTTGTCAGTTGTGCTGCATTAGCAGGGAGTCGAGGTTGTCCATCAGGAAGTTGACTGGGGAAGCACAATGCTATTGAGGTCTGTACATTGCACATACGAATATTGAGAATTTATGCAAATTTAAAAAAAAATAATTTCAAAATGAACAGAGATGACCGCATCAATGGGTTGAGCAAGCACAAATTTGCTGATGCACACTGCAACACCCACTCCGTGACCCTGCCTATCTCGGCGAAACCATGAGGTATGATTAGCCATTGTAGCAAATGTTTCTAGCACAACACCAACAACAGGAAGATGAGTGTTCGCAAAGCTGTGTGCGACATCACCAACAGTGGTAATGAAGCCCCTGATGTTGGCAGACTGTATGCTGATTGACTCATCATGTTTGCATTTTGTTTGAGAAGGCAGTTGTGTATGGTGGCAGACCTCGTAGCTTTGGTTGGTGTTGCAGTGTCTGGTTATGGTTATGTTGTGGCTGAGGGTGTGGAGGCCGGTGTTGTTGTTGTTCAGGGTTTGTTGAGCTTGGTGATGCAGTGCCTCGTTATGGTTATGTTGTGACTGAGGGTGTGGAGGCTGTTGTTGTTGTTGTTCAGGATTTGTTGAGCTTGGTGATGCAGTGCCTGGTTATGGTTATGTTGTGACTGAGGGTGTGGAGGCCGAGAACGCGCGTTAGGGTGGACACACCTACGCCTACTCCCTCTAGGCCTATTCTGGCTGGTTGAGTTTTGATTTGGCCCTTGTACAGGTGCTGTGGGCACCCCTTGATTGACAGCTGTAGTTGTAGGTATCAGTGAGTCTGAACTGGCAGGAGTGGAAGTCACAATTGGTGTTGTGTTTGAATTGCTGTGCGTTTCCTCAGTTGGTGTGACAGAAGGTGCTGGCTAAGGCGAAGATGTGTCTGGAAGACCTGTAGAAGCATCTACAGATCCGTAGTTGTGAGTCGTAGTTCCTTATGAGGCTTTGAATTGGATAGATTCCCAGCAATCTATATCCTCTGAGTTACTAACAATGTTACTGGACCAGTAACTGTCAACCTCCGCACTTTGTGCAGAACAGTTTAAGTCTTTTGTTAAAACTGTTCTGGTTTTCAGTATCTCGAAGGAGTCAATGAGCTCCAGAATGTTAATCAGAGCATCCCTGTGTTGGAGAAACTTGTGAGAAAGTTTGTAAAACCGAACAAAGTAACCTGTTTGTCAATAGGTGTGACTTCTATATAGGAATGCCCAACCACTTGTGCTTGACGGTAGAGCGACGGTCTCGCTTCATGCAGGTCGGCGTTCTATCCCCGACCATCCAAGTGATTGGACACCATTCCTTCCCCCCGTCCCTTCCCAAATCCTTATTCTGACCCCTTCCAAGCGCTATATAGTCGTCATGGCTTGGCGCTTCCCCCATTGGTAATTCCTTCCTTCCTTCTAGATAGGTATTATAAGGCCTTGCTAAGTTGCAGAGTCAGACTCTGAGTCGTACTCCACAGGATCAGCAATCCTCCCTCCGAGTCCGTAGATCTTGCACTTGAGTACAGCAGAAGTTAGTGTCTGTCTTGCACTGTGTATGGCAAATGTTAAGACAATTTACTGCTTGCACTGAACAAACAGGCAGTTATACCACTTTATTTCTAGTGATATATACACAACACAATAATACTACGGTAGAGGATATCCCGAGACAGATCTA
>WNGS01163691.1:46863-57384 GCA_020271785.1 Procambarus virginalis
GGAGAGGAGGAGAAGACAATCGAGGGTCATGAGCCCCATCAGGAAGTGTTGAGACCCACACAGCCAGACCAGAAGGCTCCCCTGCAGGTCCTGACAATGAGAGCAACAGTGGTAAAGAGTGCATAAACGAAGGAGTTGGGATGAAAGACGGAGATGGCTCCAAAAAGATGCGGCCATGACAGGCACAGTTATAAATATCCTGAAAAAAATAAAAACTGAAAATATTTGCAATTTCTATGCACAAGGAATTTACAAATATGGGAAATTAGGTGCAAAATGCACTTTTCTGCATCCTCGAAAATGCAGAAACTTGTTGGCGAGGGATATATGCCATTTTAGAATGGAGTGCAGATACTGCCACCCTAAACTATGTAAATTTTCAATTAGGGACAAAAATGTTACAATCTTCAGTGCCCAGAATTCCATGTGAGAGGTACATAACGTTATAAACGGGAAGATCAATATGAAACTACGGTGTACTGGAAATTTTTTAGAGAAAGGCAGAAACATATAAGAGAAAGGAACAGGCAGATAGAACCACTGCAATATTACAGAGGGAAAGGGAGATACCCACAAGACTGGAATACAAATCACCAACAAGTACACAGTTACTACACCACACAACAACCGCACTACTACCAAAACTGGACGAACCACTACCAAAACAACACTCCCTGGACATGGGTGGAGAGGGGAGAGAACTACCAAAGCCCACCAGAAGTGACACCCAATATGGGAAATCGTTCATATTTGCAGACATACAAGGCCTAAAATCAAAATCAAGAAATAAAGTTAAGTTCATAAATGGCCTTCTAATAGAATCGAACTCAATATTTGGTGCATTTACAGAAACCCACACAAAAGACCACATGGATAGTGAAATCTGGATCCCAAATTATAATCTATTTAGATGTGACAGAGTAATTAGGTCAAGTGGAGGAGTAGGTCTGTATATTAAAGAGGAACTGGCATGCACAGAGCTCCTGAATTCAACCTATGAGGTGGTAGAGGTACTTGGAATCAAGGTAGAAAATATAAATCTAATTATTATTTTAATATACAAACCGCCAGATGCAACAGTTGAGGAGATCCACTGAGCAGATCCACAAAATAGAGAATATCCTTGATAACCTAACAAACCCAGTACCAGATATTATCTTCCTTGGAGACTTCAATCTACCCAGCTTAAAATGGAGAATAGTAAACAATAACATTATAGCAGGAAATCAACCTGGAAATAACCAACCTCTGGTCAGAGAGCTGCTGAGTTTCTGTGACAAATTCTCGCTCAGTCAGCAGATTACAGAACCAACTAGGAACAAAAACACACTGGACCTGATATTCACGAACAGTGATGAGCTAATCACAGACATTACGGTCTCAGACACTACGTAGCTCATTCAAGTGCAAACTAACATTAATAACTGTAGTAGGCCCAAGAGAAACAACAAGCGAGAAGGGTTATTCACTAAATTTAGTTTTAATAATAAAAGAATAGACTGAGAGAAAATAAACAGGGAACTTACACAGTCAATGGGAAAATGTTCGAAGTAATAAAAATCCTACTCAAGAAATGGAAAAATCTGACTTCTGAAGCATATCAAGTCTGTATGAAACATGTTCCCTTGAGGAAAGCCAGAAAGAGAACACAGACGACACTACAAAAGAAGGGAAAAAATTAACGGAAATGCTTAACCAGACACGACCTTCCATAGATAGATGGAATAATTTAAACAGGGAGATTGAAGAAATCGAACAGAGACTGAAGCATTCATATCAGATTGAAGAAAGGCATCTAGAACAGAAAGCAATTCAAGAAATAAAGAAAAACTTAAAATATTTCTTCACGTATGCTAAATCAAAAGCAAAAACCACTGCTAGTATTGGATCTATTCGTATTAGAGAAGGTTCATACACTGAGGATGACAAATAAATTAGTGAAAACCTAAAGAATCTGTATGAGGACATGTTTAGCACTCTGATACACAGCATGAAAGTTGAAGATCCGGACAACTTCTTTATATGTGATATCCGAACCTCTGTAAATGTAACTGATATCAACACGAGCGTGGCAGATTTTGAAAGAGAAATTGACAATATGCCCCGGGTCCAGACTCATGGAATTCAATATTTATAAAGAAATGCAAAGTGCCAGTAGCACAGGCCTCGTAACCTGGTGTAGGGGCCTCGTAGCCTGGTGGATAGCGTGCAGGACTCGTAATTCTGTGGCGTGGGTGCAATTCCCGCATGAGGCAGAAACAAAGGGCCAAAGTTTCTTTTACCCTGAATGCCCCTGTTACCTAGCAGTAAATAGGCGCCTGGGAGTTAGTCAGCTGTCACGGGCTGCTTCCTGGGGTGTAATTACCTAAGTGTAATTACCTAAGTGTAGTTACAGGATGAGAGCTACGCTCGTGGTGTCCCGTCTTCCCAGCACTCTTTGTCATATAACGCTTTGAAACTACTGACGGCCTTGGCCTCCACCACCTCCCCTAACTTGTTCCAACCGTCTACCACTCTGTTTGCGAAAGTGAATTTTCTTATATTTCTTCGGCATCTGTGTTTAGCTAGTTTATATCTATGACCTCTTGTTCTTAAAGTTCCAGGTCTCAGGAAATCTTCCCTATCGATTTTATCAATTCCTGTTACTATTTTGTATGTAGTGATCATATCACCTCTTTTTCTTCTGTCTTCTAGTTTTGGCATATTTAATGCCTCTAACCTCTCCTCGTAGCTCTTGCCTTTCAGTTCTGGGAGCCACTTAGTAGCATGTCTTTGCACCTTCTCCAGTTTGTTGATGTGCTTCTTAAGATATGGGCACCACACAACCGCTGCATATTCTAGCTTTGGCCTAACAAAAGTCGTGAACAATTTCTTTAGTATATCGCCATCCATGTATTTAAACGCAATTCTGAAGTTGGAAAGCGTGGCATAGGCTCCTCGCACAATGTTCTTAATGTGGTCCTCAGGTGACAGTTTTCTATCTAGAACCACCCCTAGATCCCTTTCTTTGTCAGAATTCTTTAAAGATTTCTCACATAATATATAGGTTGCGTGGGGTCTATGTTCTCCTATTCCACATTCCATAACATGGCATTTATTAACATTAAATTCCATTTGCCAAGTGGCGCTCCATGTACTTATTTTGTCCAGGTCATCTTGAAGGGCATGACAATCATCTAAGTTTCTTATCCTTCCTATTATCTTAGCATCATCAGCAAACATGTTCATATAATTCTGTATACCAACTGGTAGATCATTTATGTAGACAATAAACATCACTGGTGCAAGAACTGAACCCTGTGGTACTCCGCTTGTGACATTTCTCCAGTCCGATACATTGCCTCTGATCACTGCCCTCATTTTTCTATCAGTCAGAAAATTTTTCATCCATGTTAGAAGCTTACCTGTCACCCCTCCAATATTTTCCAGTTTCCAGAACAACCTCTTATGTGGAACTCTGTCGAAAGCCTTTTTTAGGTCCAGATATGCAGTCAACCCACCATCTCTTTCCTGTAATATCTCTGTTGCTCGATCATAGAAACTGAGTAATTCGATACACAGGATCTTCCAGATCGAAAACCATACTGTCTGTCTGATATTATATCATTTCTCCAGGTGTTCTACCCATTTAGTTTTAATTATTTTTCCAATATTTTGACTATTACACTTGTCAATGATACCGGTCTATAATTAAGGGGGTCTTCCCTGCTTCCACTTTTGTAGATTGGAACTATGTTAGCCTTTTCCACACATCAGCTACAACTCCTGTAAACAGGGATGCCTGAAAATCAGTTGAAGAGGAATGCTGAGCTCAGGTGCACATTCTCTCAGAACCCATGGTGAAACCCATCTGGACCAACTGCTTTGTTCTTATTTAGCTCCTTGAGCATTTTTTTCCACTTCGTCTCTAGACACCTCTATGTGCTCTATGTTGTTCTCTGGAATTCTTATTGTATCTGGTTCCCTGAAGATTTCATTTTGTACAAACACACTTTGGAACTTTTCGTTTAATGTTTCACACATTTCCTTTTCATTTTCCGTGAATCTATTTACCATTTTCAACCTCTGAATATTATTCTTTACCAGCAATTTGTTGTTTATGAATTTATAGAATAGACCTGGTTCTGTTTTACATTTGTCTGCAATCCCTTTTTCAAAATTTCTTTCTGCCTCTCTCCTCACCGCCGTGTAGTTGTTTCTCGCATCTTTGTATCGCTGGTATGTTTAGGGGTTTGGCCTCTTCCTGTATTGATTCCATTTTTGTGACTTTTGGTCTCTGGCCCTCTCGCACTTTCTGTTGAACCAATCCTGTTTCCTAGTTCTGCTTCTCTGTTTTGGTATAAATTTTTTTGTTCCTTTATCATATATTTCACAAAACTTGACATACATCTCATTCACTTCCTTGCCTAGCAACAAGTCTGTCCAATTATACTCACTAAAAAAATGCCTAAGGTTGCCATAATGTCCTCTCCTAAAATCAGGTTTTTCAATTGCATCGACTGTCATATTTTCTTCCAGATTATATCGCATATAATCTTGAAGAAAATATGACAGTGGAGCAATTGAAAAACCTGATTTTAGTAGAGGACATTATGGCAACTTTAGAAATTTTTTTAGTGAGTATAATTGGACAGACTTGTTGCTAGGCAAGGAAGTGAATGAGATGTATGTCAAGTTTTGTGAAATATATGATAAAGGAACAAAAAAATTTATACCAAAACAGAGAAGTAGAAGTAGGAAACAGGATTGGTTCAACAGAAAGTGCGAGAGGGAAAGTGTGTGTGTGTGTGTGTGTGGTGTGGGAAAAAAAAGTAGTTAGTAAACAGTTGATTGACAGTTGAGAGGCGGGCCGAAAGAGCAAAGCTCAACCCCCGCAAACGCAACTAGGTGAACTAGGTGAACACAGGCACTCAGTATAGTGTGGAGGAAGAGCTTGGACTCGGGGGAGATACCAGATGCGCTTAAAGCAGCAGACATTGCCCCTCTACACAAGGGTGGTAGCAAAGCATTGGCAAAGAATTACAGACCAGTTGCACTAACATCCCACATAATAAAAGTATTTGAGAGAGTGATTAGGAGTCAGGTCACTAGTTTCATGGAGACCAATGACCTCCACAATCCAAGCCAACATGGATTTAGAGCGGAAGGAACATGCCTCTCACAGCTACTTGACCAATACGACAAAATCACTGAGGCATTAGAAGAAAAACAGAGTGCAGATGTGGTATACACGGATTTCGCAAAGGCATTCGATAAATGTGACCATGGGGTGATAGCACACAAAATGAGGTCAATGGGAATAACTGGTAAAGTAGGACGCTGGATACTCAGTTTTTTGTCGAACAGAACACAGAGTAACAGTTAACCATATAAAATCGAGTCCAAGCGCAGCTATATGCTCTGTACCTCAAGGTACAGTCCTTGTACCGCTGCTTTTCCTTATTCTCATATCAGATATAGACTCAAATACAAGGCACAGCTTCGTATCATCCTTTGCAGATAACAAATCAGCATTAAAATTACCTCTGCTGAAGACATTGAAAAACTACAAACTGGTATTAATAAAGTTTTTGACTGTTCAGGAGAAAATAACATAGTGTTTAACAGCGATATTTTCCAGGTACTCAGATACGGTAAAAATGAGAACCTTAAACATAATACATTTTACAAAACACAATCAAATTTGCCCATAGTAGATAAGCAACATGTAAAGGATTTGGGAATAATGATGTCTGATGACCTAACGTTTAGGGAGCATAACCAAGCAAATATTGCGTCAGCCAGAAAAATGATAGTATGGATTACGAGAACTTTCAAATCCAGAGATCCCATCACAATGGGTGTGCTCTTCAAATCACTTGTGCTGTCCCGTCTTGAGTACTGCTCAGTACTCACTTCCCCCTTCAGAGCAGGAAAGATTGCAGAAATAGAGGGAGTTCAGAGAACATATACGGCATACATAGCCGCGATAAAGCACCTAAGTTATTGGGATCGTCTCAAAGCCTTCCAAATGTACTCGCTAGAAAGACGACGAGAGAGAGATATCAAATAATATACACATGGAAAATACTAGAGTGCCAGGTTCCAAATCTACACTGTAAAATAACAACATACTGGGGTGAATGATACGGAAGAAAATGCACAATAAAACAGTGAAGAGCAGGGGTGCCATAGGCACAGAGAACACTATATATACATCAGAGGTCCGTGGTTGTTCAACATTCTCCTGGCAAGCATAAGAAATATTGCTTGGACAACCGTGGACATCTTCAAAAGAAAACTAGATAGGTTCCTCCAAGGAGTGCTGGACCAACCGGGCTGTGGTGGGTATGTGGGCCTGCGGGCCGCTCCAAGCAACAGCCTGGTGGACCAAACTTTCACAAGTCAGAGTTTGAAGAGTAGATAGTAATCCTCAAGTACT
The DNA here is from genome assembly GCA_020271785.1 of Procambarus virginalis. Lineage (NCBI taxonomy): Eukaryota > Metazoa > Arthropoda > Malacostraca > Decapoda > Cambaridae > Procambarus > Procambarus virginalis. The sequence continues at coordinate 53,285 of WNGS01163691.1, forward strand.
CCCAGTAGAGTAGAAGTAGGAGTAGAACTCCCAGAACCCCATCAAGCAGGTATCAAGCAGGTAAACCGCCTCTAGATACAATGAAGATAAGCTTTAGGCTGCACAATGAAACTTCTAAAAGTAACTGTATTTCTCCTGCCTCTAATATCAACTGGGAGTCTGAAATAGGTGACATGGTGAATATCAACCTTGCAGTGCAAACATTTCTTCACAAAACTTTTAGCCTTGCCTTGAGGCTACCTTGAGGTGTTTTCGGGGCTTAGCGTCCCCCATGCCCGGTCGTCGACCAGGCCTCCTCATTACTGGATTGGTCAACCAGGCTGTTGAATGCGGCTACTTGCAGCCTGACGTATGAATCACAGCCTGGTTGATCAGGTATCATTTGGAGGTGCTTATCAAGTTCTCTCTTGAACATTGTGAGGGGTCAGCCAGTTATGCCTCTTATATTTAGTGGAAGCATGTTGAACAGTATCGGGCCTCTGATGTTGACAGAGTTCTCTCAGAGTACCTATTGCACCTCTGCTCTTCAATGGGGGTATTCTGCACATCCTGCCATACCTTCCGGTCTTAAATGATATTATTTCTGTGTGCAGATTTGGGACCAGCCCCTCTACTATTTTCCACGAGTAAATTACAGTAGTTGCATGTCTTTGCACCTTTTCCAGTTTGTTGATGTGCTGCTTAAGATATGGGCACCATACAACCACTGCATATTCCAGCTTTGGTCTGACAATAGTTGTGAATAATTTCTTTAGTATTTTGCCGTCCATGTATTTAAAAGCAATTCTGAAGTTAGAAAGTGTAGCATTGGCTCCTCACACAATGTTCTTTATGTGGTCCTCAGGTGATAGTTTTTTATCTAGAACCACTTCTAGATCTCTTTCTTTATCCGAATCCTTTAAAGATTTCTCACATTTCATAGAGGTGTCTGAATATAAAGTGAAAAAATGCCAAAGGAGCTAAGTAAGAACAAAACATTTGGTCCAGATGGAGTTTCACCATGGGTTCTGAGAGAATGTGCACTTGAGCTCAGCATTCCACTTAACATATTTTTTCAGGCATCCCCGTGAACAGGAGTCCTAGCAGATGTGTGGAAAAAGGCTAACACAGAACAAATGTTTGCACTACAAGGTTGATATTCACTGTACTACCTATTTCAGATTTCCAGTTGATATTAGAGGCAGCAGCAATCTACAACAGTGGCAGCAGGGAAGATTCCATCAAATATAGACCTGTATCATTGACAAGTGTTATAGTCAAAATATTGGAAAAAATAATTAAAACTAAATAGGTAAAACCCCTGGAGAAAACTATATAAAAACAGACAGTATGATTTTGGATCTGGAAAATCCTGTGTAACAAATTTACTCAGTTTTAGGATCTAGCCACAGAGATTTTACAGGAATGAGATGGTTGGATATTTTTATTTTGACTCTACTAATTATTTTGGACAGCATTGATGAGTATCTCCTTGAAACTTCTTTGGGGATGACCCCTAACCTATACTTCTTCTCATAGTCATGTTTTTTATTAACCGATTTAGGTATACCCTTAGTAAGTTATGGATTGTTTAACCCTTAAACTGCGCAACGCGCCTGCAGGCTCACGTCTGGTTTGCGCAACGCGCCTCCGGGTATTTGTATTTTTCACGTTCGATTCAAAACTCCCGCGGCTACAAGGGGTTCACATCAGCTTCCTCAGGGCTCTTGTAAACAGACGCCATCTTTAAAAAAAATCGTGGTCCACATTCCCGGGTATGGGAGCCTCAGTAGTGAGTGAGCAACCAAGGCTGGCGCTCGCAGCATGAGCGCACAGCACTGTTGTTCAGCGTTTGACCACAGCATCACCTAATAATGTCAAAATATATATATAACTTGTATTATTTAGCTATGATAGTGTTATAGAAGAGCCTGAGTGTGATAATGACTGGGTACAATGTTCAAATATCAGTGATTCAATGCTGTTCACGATGTTCACAGTGCTAGCCACAGCACCACAGCATCGCCTAATAATGTCAAAATTTATATATAACTTGTATTATTTAGCTATGATAGTGTTATAGAAGAGCCTGAGTGTGATAATGACTGGGTACAATGTTCAAATATCAGTGATTCAATGTTGTCCACGATGTTCACAGCGCTAGCCACATCACCACAGCATCGCCTAATAATGTCAAAATATATATATAACTTGTATTATTTAGCTATGACAGTGTTATAGAAGAGCCTGAGTGTGATAATGACTGGGTACAATGTTTAAATATCAGTGATTCAATGCTGTTCACGATGTTCACAGCGCTAGTCACAGCACCACAACATTATTTCGTACATCTAGGAATCTTCAAATGATTTCTTAAGTTCCTTTTCAAAATAAACGTGTGGTCAATTATTCATTTACAGGAATTAGTGACCAGGATTGTGATTATAATTAGCGTTGTGCGTAGTATTGTGGAAGGAGGAATTTTGGTGAGGGAGGGAGGGCGAGAATTGAGGTAGCCTCATTGTGTATGTGTGTGTGGCTGCCACTCTTGTTTTGCTCACCATACTAGCTTAGTGGTTCGCTATGGGTAAAACATATGTACATGGGTATATATAGTGTGTGTATAGTGTAAGAACAGCAACAGGAGAATGTTGAGAGGAGCTATTTTTGTGAGGGAGGTGACGTAATCGTAGCGTCGTCTGCTGTGTGATTTTTCAGGTAGTATATGGTGGCCACTGTACTGTTTGGACACAATACCGGCTTACTTGCATAGTTCTGGTAAATAAAACATGTAGATAGGTATATAGAACATGTGTAATAAGAACTATAACAGTATGGTGGGAGGAGCAATGTTGGCGAGTAAGATGTTGGAGTGAGGGAGACTGGCTGGGTGTGGCTGCTCTCACTCGAGGTGTTCTGAATGTGTTGATGGTGAATGTATATAGTGTGTGACAGTGTATAGTGTGTAAATAGATTGTATATATACATAAATGAGCATGATACATAGTAAATATGTGCTGCATATGTGTACACAAGTGTCATGCACGTAACACAGTGTCTTCGGACAGTACGGATGTTTTACTGCCATAATATAGTGTACGTGTTCACTATACATAGGATTAGCACGTAAAAACAAATAAAATGTATTTGGAACTGTGCGAAAAAAATGAACGAAAATATATTCGCGGCAACTCGCGCGCCCCGCCCCGAGGGCTCTACTGGCCCCAGGAGCGTACGCCATGGGCGAACAGGGAATGATGACGTCACGCCCCAACTTACAGACCCCATAGCAGCCAAAGTAAGTACAATTTCGATCTTTTTTCTACATACCCATACTGAGGGAAGGGTTTCTGACACTTTAAAAAGAAAAAAAAATTTTTTCCAGAGGATTTATTTCCTGCGCACTGCGGGGGTGTCATATTTGGAGGCAACGCAGTTAAGGGGTTAACCTTTTAGTTGTGACTTGTTTAGTTAGCATTAGACTGTGGGTATTATAGAGGCCACCACAAACAATATGGTGGAAGTGCTGATAATCAAAATAGGGATCTTAAAGTAGTTATTGTCCTTGTATATAAGTCACCGGAGGCAAATCATCAGCAGTTTAAAGACCAACTAATGAAAATAGAACACTGCTTAGAAAACCTCACAAATCCAACCCCAAACATCGTCCTGCTTGGGGACTTCAGCCTACGGCACCTGAAATGGAAGACCTTAGCTAATACAGTTTCATCAGAGAGAATTCCTGGAAGTAGCCTAAATGAACAGTCACATGCTAATGACCTGCTACAAATGTGCGACAGGTTTGCCTTAAATCAGCAAATAGTAGAACCAATTAGGAAGGAGAACACGCTGGACCTCATTTTCACTAATAGTGATGAATTGATCAGGAATATAATGATTACAAATACCTGTTACTCAGATCACAACTTAATTGAAGTTATGACAACCATGGGGAATAGACCTTCTAAACCAGTCTCCATTCCCAGTGGAGGAGATTTCAGCAAATTCGACTTCAATAGTAAACAGATAAACTGGGAGCAAATAAACCAAGACTTCACAGAAATAAGCTGGGAAGAACAGCTAGAAAATGTAAACCAGAACCAGTGCCTGAAAAAATAAGC
>WNGS01163692.1:30666-41230 GCA_020271785.1 Procambarus virginalis
TATAGTGTTACTGCCATGTTGTTGTTTTCATACTCTTGACTGGGTCTTCTGTCATTTGGTGGCGGTTGTATATTACTGCTACTACTATTCTTGGTCCTCCCATTGTCATGGTGCCTGCTATGTAGTCTCTGAACTCCTCACAGCCCGGGGTGGCCATCTTAAAACTCCATTCCTTTCTCATGAGGAGGGCCACTCCGCCTCCTCCCCTACCCACCCTCTCTTTCCTTATTACTGTGTACTCCTGGGGAAACACGGCATTCGTTATGATTCCCGAGAGTTTTGTTTCAGTGAGTCCGATTACATCTGGGTTCACTTCTTGTGCTCTTTCCTTAGTTCACTTGTCTTGCTTGTGATCCCATCTATGTTCGAGTACATCACCCTGAAACTGACTCTGTTCTGCTTCTCCTCTGGGGGGACCATTGGGATCTGGGGTGAGTGGGAGCTGGGGGACCTGGCACGGGGAGACTGGTGGAGGAGGGAGGGCTTGGGGAGGTGGGGGAGAGGGGGGTGGAGGGGAAGAGGGGAGGGTAGGAGGTGTGTTGCCAGTGGTGTGTGTTGCCAGTGTGTGTGTTGCCAGTGGTGTGTGTTTGCCAGCGGTGTGTGCTGCCAGTGGTGTGTGTTGCCAGTGGGTGTGTTGCCAGCGGTGTGTGCTGCCAGTGGTGTGTGTTGCCAGTGGTGTGTGTTGCCAGTGTGTTGCCTGTGGTGTGTTACCAGCGGTGTGTTGCCAGCTGTGTGTGTTGCCAGCGGTGTGTGCTGCCAGTGGTGTGTGTTGCCAGTGGTGTGTGTTGCCAGTAGTGTGTGTTGCCAGTGGTGTGTTGCCAGCGGTGTGTGTTGCCAGTGTGTTGCCTGTGGTGTGTTACCAGCGGTGTGTTGCCAGCTGTGTGTGTTGCCAGCGGTGTGTTGCCAGCTGTGTGTGTTGCCAGCGGTGTGTTGCCAGCGGTGTGTTGCCAGTGGTGTGTTTCCAGTGGTGTGTTGCCAGTGGTGTGTGTTGCCAGTGGTGTGTGTTGCCAGTGGTGTGTGTTGCCAGTGGTGTGTGTTGCCAGTGGTGTGTTGCCAGTGGTGTGTTGCCAGTGGTGTGTGTTGCCAGCGGTGTGTTGCCAGTGGTGTGTGTTGCCAGTGGTGTTTTGCCAGTGGTGTGTGTTGCCAGTGGTGTGTTGCCAGTGGTGTGTGTTGCCAGCGGTGTGTTGCCAGTGGTGTGTGTTGCCAGTGGTGTGTGTTGCCAGTGGTATGTGTTGCCAGCGGTGTGTTGCCAGCGGTGTGTTGCCAGTGGTGTGTGTTGCCAGTGGTGTGTGTTGCCAGTGGTGTGTGTTGCCAGTGGTGTGTTGCCAGTGGTGTGTTGCCAGTGGTGTGTTGCCAGTGGTGTGTGTTGCCAGTGGTGTGTTGCCAGTGGTGTGTGTTGCCAGTGGTGTGTGTTGCCAGTGGTGTGTTGCCAGTGGTGTGTGTTGCCAGCGGTGTGTTGCCAGCTGTGTGTGTTGCCAGTGGTGTGTTGCCAGTGGTGTGTGTTGCCAGTGGTGTGTTGCCAGCTGTGTGTGTTGCCAGTGGTGTGTTGCCAGCTGTGTGTGTTGCCAGTGGTGTGTTGCCAGTGGTGTGTGTTGCCAGCGGTGTGTTGCCAGCTGTGTGTGTTGCCAGTGGTGTGTTGCCAGTGGTGTGTGTTGCCAGTGGTGTGTTGCCAGTGGTGTGTGTTGCCAGCGGTGTGTTGCCAGCTGTGTGTGTTGCCAGCTGTGTGTGTTGCCAGTGGTGTGTGTTGCCAGTGGTGTGTTGCCAGCTGTGTGTGTTGCCAGTGGTGTGTGTTGCCAGTGGTGTGTGTTGCCAGCGGTGTGTTGCCAGCTGTGTGTGTTGCCAGCTGTGTGGTGTTGCCAGTGGTGTGTGTTGCCAGCTGTGTGTGTTGCCAGTGGTGTGTGTTGCCAGCGGTCTTGGGTTTTGTCTACTATAAGATGCAAGAAGATTACAAATTCTTGAAGCAATCCACATAAGAATAGAACAACCTACCATGAACACCCAAATCACGGAACTATTTACTCTACCCACAATGAGAGTAAGGACAAGACCAGAACATAACGATGCCAACACAGAAGACAATGTTCAACCTATCAGGCCAATTACACCTGATTAATCTTTGTATAAGCTTCGTCCCCTATTTATCCCGCCTATTTATCGCCTGACCTTTTCCTTTCTTGTACTTGTCTTCTCACCTGACCCCGTACTGGTATAAATCTAACGAGATCTGTAATCTTTTATCCATGGAGGTTCGAAACGTTGTGCAATTGTATAATAAGTGTAATACATTCTATAGTAATTCAGTTTTTCTTCACCTTGAGAAACGAACATGAGTTTAGGAGAACTCCACTTTCAACTGAACCCTGATGCATGAATAATAGTTAGAGGGATAGAAGCCCTAAACCAGAAGATAGTAATACAGAATATGCTGTCATATTCAATGAGACATGTTTAAAAGAAAACCTGCTGTCAGTATACACCAAAATGTATGTATGTATGTATGTATGTGTGTGTGAAAAACCAACAGAACACCTTAAAGGACACCAACGTCGTCTATGCCTTCACATGCCCGCTTGGGATTGTAAGCCCAAAGAACTCAGTATATAGGCAAGACAACGTCTCTTTCCAGGCGATTAACAATGCACACACAACAGAGCTACATCAAGGAACATATTATCTCTTCTCGCAACCAGACCATCACCAAAGAAATCTTAACAAGCATCACAGAAATCATCGATAAATACAGCAATAGCAGGCGGCTCGACATCAGCGAGGCACTACACATCAAAAAGTCAACACCAGCATCAACAGGCAATTAATGCACAACTATATTCTACCTACTTCAAGACTCCGCTCCAGCATAGAAGCAGCAAGAGGAAGTATGGGCAATAGGCCCTCTACAGTTACTTCCATTCTTATGTTCTCATACCCAACTTATACCCATTGTTTCGTGTTCTGTCGTAGCTTTGTCACCTCACCCAAAACTTTTGTACCATATCACCTCTCCAAAAAGAGTATAAGTATGAATGTATTTATGTGTAAACTAAGTCTTTGAAAATGTAATAAGCATTACGAAACGCGTTCAAGCGACAGACCAGAAATAAAGAATGAATTTTGGAGAGTCAATTTATCAATTACCCTCGACAGTAAAGAAGAATGTAAGAAATATTGAGAAGATTCGTGTTAGAATTATTAATCTTACCCTTTCGGTGATATTCAACAACATGTGTTTACAAAAAGACTGCTACCAAATTATACTATATTATATATATATATATATATATATATATATATATATATATATATATATATATATATATATATATAATATATATATATATATATATATATATATATATATATATATATATATATATATATATATATATATCTATATATATATATATATATATATAATTTTTTTTTAAAACCTAGTAGGGGTACCACCTCTGCTGCAAGTGTAGGGACCCATAGCCTCGGAGAAGAAAATAAAGAGTACTCAGAGAAGACCTTGTGGATCCTCACTGAACACTTTGGTATTTTCTTCTCCTACCACCCCTATTCTTTTGGTATGTGTGTATATTTATCTAACTTTATTTGAAATGTCATTACACAAAAAAAGTTACAATATTGGTTACATGCAGGGTACAAGGCTGCTTGTCACAAGTTGAATAGCTCCTCCAGCTCCTCAGATGGTGGGCAGGAACCATGGATGCAGTGAGCATTTCCTCTCTAGATTGCCACACGCTGAAAAAGGCGCTGAAAAAGAAAACTGACAGCTCTAGGGTCTCTAGTTGTTTCGATTAGCTTGGACCCCAACTCCTTCAAAAAGCTAGCAGCACTTTTACCCCAGGCACCAAGTGTCTCTGAGGCAATGGTATATATATATATATATATATATATATATATATATATATATATATATATATATATATATATATATATGTATATATATATAAGTATATATATATATTATATATATATATATATATTATATATATATATATATATATATATATATATATATATATATATATATGTGAATGAAAACTCACACCCCAGAAGTGACTCGAACCCATACTCCCAGGAGCAACGCACTGGTATGTACAGGGACGCCTTAAACCGCTTGACCATCACGGACCGGTTTGTCCGGTTGTGATGGTCAAGCGGTTTAAGGCGTCCCTGTACATACCAGTTGCGTTGCTCCTGGGAGTATGGGTTCGAGTCACTTCTGGGGTGTGAGTTTTCATTCGCATATAGTCCTGGGGACCATTCAGGCTTGTTCGCATATATGTATGTATGTATGTATGTATGTATGTATGTATGTATGTATGTATGTATGTATGTATGTATGTATGTATGTATGTCTCCGTGGTGTAGTGGTAAGACAGTCGCCTGGCGTTCCGCGAGCGCTTTGTCATGGGTTCGTATCCTGGCCGGGAGGATTGACTGGGCGCAAATCCTTAACTGTAGCCTCTGTTTAACGCAACAGTAAAATGTGTACTTGGATGAAAAACGATTCTTCGCGGCAGGGGATCGTATTCCAGGGACCTGCCCGAAACGCTACGCGTACTAGTGGCTGTACAAGAATGTAACAACTCTGTATATATCTCAAAAAATATATATATGACTATTTTGGCTTGAGATAAGAGTTAGATAAGTGATAAATGTTAAGGGTAAATGATGATAAATGGATAACTGAGGTTGTGAGTGAAACTTCTGCAGGTGTGAGCAGACTGTGTGGGGGATGTGAATGATGAAGTCATTCTTTCTGGCTACCCAGATTCCTTCGTTGATGGTTTCCCTTCTTGGAGTGCCTGGGTTCGAGCCCCAGTAGTATGATGGCCAGGCACTCAACCTGTCCTCTTACAAAGAATGTCGCCTTGCGTTCACATGCGTTTCATAAGGTCAAAAATTGTCGTACTAGAAAATGGAAGCGGCTGGCGAAAGTGACGTACTGTCCCGTTTTCTGTTTTGGGTCCTCTGGTAGGTTTGAAGAAGGCACTTTAAATTGACCGTTTTCTTGACGTTGGCAAACCTTAGAAGGACGGGCAGGGGGGGGGGGGGGTACTATCTCTTCACTGCGTCCTTATATCTCCTGGGTTCGATCCCCTGATCGATCCCCCTGGGCCGACTTACATCCCTTCCCAGTGCTGAATAGTCGTCTCAGCTTAGTGCTTTCTCCTGAAAACTACCTTACCTTCCAAGCGTGGACCCCATACCCATCCTGTGGGTGGTAGTGGACCCCATACCCATCCTGCGGGTGGTGGTGGACCCCATACCCATCCTGTGGGTGGTGGTGGACCCCATACCCATCCTGTGGGTGGTAGTGGACCCCATACCCATCCTGTGGGTGGTAGTGGACCCCATACCCATCCTGTGGGTGGTAGTGGACCCCATACCCATCCTGTGGGTGGTAGGGGACCCATACCCATCCTGTGGGTGGTGGTGGACCCCATACCCATCCTGTGGGTGGTAGTGGACCCCATACCCATCCTGTGGGTGGTAGTGGACCCCATACCCATCCTGTGGGTGGTAGTGGACCCCATACCCATCCTGTGGGTGGTAGGGGACCCCATACCCATCCTGCGGGTGGTGGTGGACCCCATACCCATCCTGCGGGTGGTGGTGGACCCCATACCCATCCTGTGGGTGGTGGTGGACCCCATACCCATCCTGCGGGTGGTGGTGGACCCCATACCCATCCTGTGGGTGGTAGTGGACCCCATACCCATCCTGCGGGTGGTGGTGGACCCCATACCCATCCTGCGGGTGGTGGTGGACCCCATACCCATCCTGCGGGTGGTGGTGGACCCCATACCAATCCTGTGGGTGGTAGTGGACCCCATACCCATCCTGCGGGTGGTGGTGGACCCCATACCCATCCTGTGGGTGGTAGGGGACCCCATACCCATCCTGCGGGTGGTGGTGGACCCCATACCCATCCTGCGGGTGGTGGTGGACCCCATACCCATCCTGCGGGTGGTGGTGGACCCCATACCCATCCTGTGGGTGGTGGTGGACCCCATACCCATCCTGCGGGTGGTGGTGGACCCCATACCCATCCTGTGGGTGGTAGTGGACCCCATACCCATCCTGCGGGTGGTGGTGGACCCCATACCCATCCTGCGGGTGGTGTGGACCCCATACCCATCCTGGGGTGGTAGTGAACCCATACCCATCCTGCGGGTGGTAGTGGACCCCATACCCATCCTGTGGGTGGTAGTGGACCCCATACCCATCCTGTGGGTGGTAGTGGACCCCATACCCATCCTGCGGGTGGTTGTGGACCCCATACCCATCCTGTGGGTGGTAGTGGACCCCATACCCATCCTGTGGGTGGTAGTGGACATCATACCCATCCTGTGGGTGGTGGTGGACCCCATACCCATCCTGTGGGTGGTAGGGGACATCATACCCATCCTGTGGGTGGTGGTGGACCCCATACCCATCCTGTGGGTGGTGGTGGACCCCATACCCATCCTGTGGGTGGTGGTGGACCCCATACCCATCCTGTGGGTGGTGGTGGACATCATACCCATCCTGTGGGTGGTGGTGAACAAAGTACACAGATACACTATTGGCTCAAACTGATCCTCAAATTTCATTTAGCAAAGTACTGTACAGTGGAAATACGTCTGTAAAATACGTTTAAAATACGGGGCAATAAAAGGCTTATAAATTATGCTTCAAGCATAGTCTCTAAACTTATGCTGTTTCCACTCTACTTGCTGGGAGGAAGTCAGACTGATGCTCTGGCTCACTCTACTTGCTGGGAGGAAGTCAGACTGATGCTCTGGCTCACTCTACTTGCTGGAGGAAGTCAGACTGATGCTCTGCTCACTCTACTTGCTGGGAGGAAGTCAGACTGATGCTCTGGCTCACTCTACTGGCTGGGAGGAAGTCACACTGATGCTCTGGCTCACTCTACTTGCTGGGAGGAAGTCACACTGATCCTCTTGCTCACTCTACTTGCTGGGAGGAAGTCACACTGATGCTCTGGCTCACTCTACTTGCTGGGAGGAAGTCACACTGATGCTCTGGCTCACTCTACTTGCTGGGAGGAAGTCACACTGATCCTCTTGCTCACTCTACTTGCTGGGAGGAAGTCACACTGATGCTCTGGCTCACTCTACTGGCTGGGAGGAAGTCACACTGATGCTCTGGCTCACTCTACTTGCTGGGAGGAAGTCACACTGATCTCTGGCTCACTCTACTTGCTGGGAGGAAGTCACACTGATGCTCTGACTTACTCTACTTGCTGGGAGGAAGTCAGACTGATGCTCTGGCTCACTCTACTGGCTGGGAGGAAGTCACACTGATCCTCTGGCTCACTCTACTTGCTGGGAGGAAGTCACACTGATGCTCTGGCTTACTCTACTTGCTGGGAGGAAGTCACACTGATGCTCTGGCTTACTCTACTTGCTGGGAGGAAGTCAGACTGATGCTCTGGCTCACTCTACTGGCTGGGAGGAAGTCACACTGATCCTCTGGCTCACTCTACTTGCTGGGAGGAAGTCACACTGATGCTCTGACTCACTCTACTTGCTGGGAGGAAGTCACACTGATGCTCTGACTCACTCTACTTGCTGGGAGGAAGTCACACTGATGCTCTGACTCACTCTACTTGCTGGGAGGAAGTCACACTGATGCTCTGGCTCACTCTACTGGCTGGGAGGAAGTCACACTGATGCTCACTCTACCTGATGAACCTGTCTGCTTCAGTATGGCTGGTGGCACCGCCCTCTTGACCAACCCTAAAGGGGATGTGGGTGTTAGGCACTGTGTACACTCCCGCCCTGGCGCTCTCTCATCTACCTGTCTACACCCTCTCTCATCTACCTATCTACACCCTCTCACATCTACCCATCTCTGTTCAACCCCGCGCCACCGCACATCCACAGGTGCCACAACACCCTCCCGCAGACCGGCACTGGAGCAGAGGGACACGAGCTATGAGGAAAGTGGCAGAGAGGCACTGAAACAATCACACCAGTTCAAAGCAGGTCGGACCAACCGGACTGTTGTGGGCGTGTATGGGCCAAGCGACGGGCTTTAAGTTATCACAAGAGGAGCCTGGGGTCCTGGCCGGGCTTAGGGCTTAAAGAGCCCAAGACTGTAGGATCAAGAACAGTATCAAGAACAGTGTTTCATCATAGAGATCCCTCAAGAATTAAAGAAACTGTAGGAGCTCCTATTGGTCCACACGAGACAGTGACTATTGGTCCACATGAGGCAGTGACTATTGGTCCATACGAGGCAGTGACTATTGGTCCACACGAGGCAGTGACTATTGGTCCACACGAGGCATTGACTATTGGTCCACACGAGGCAGTGACTATTGGTCCACACGAGGCATTGACTATTGGTCCACACGAGGCAGTGACTATTGGTCCACACGAGGCAGTGACTATTGGTCCACACGAGACAGTGACTATTGGTTCACACGAGGCAGTGACTATTGGTCCACACGAGGCAGTGACTATTGGTCCACACGAGGCAGTGACTATTGTTCCACACGAGGCAGTGACTATTGGTCCACACGAGGCAGTGACTATTGGTCCACACGAGGCAGTGACTATTGGTCCACACGAGGCAGTGACTATTGGTCCATACGAGGCAGTGAGTATTGGTCCACACGAGGCATTGACTATTGGTCCACACGAGGCATTGACTATTGGTCCACACGAGGCAGTGACTATTGGTCCACACGAGGCAGTGACTATTGGTCCATACGAGGCAGTGAGTATTGGTCCACACGAGGCAGTGACTATTGGTCCACACGAGGCAGTGACTATTGGTCCATACGAGGCAGTGACTATTGGTCCACACGAGGCATTGACTATTGGTCCACACGAGGCAGTGACTATTGGTCCACACGAGGCAGTGACTATTGGTCCATACGAGGCAGTGAGTATTGGTCCACACGAGGCAGTGACTATTGGTCCATACGAGGCAGTGACTATTGGTCCACACGAGGCAGTGACTATTGGTCCATACGAGGCAGTGACTATTGGTCCACACGAGGCAGTGACTATTGGTCCATACGAGACAGTGACTATTGGTCCATACGAGGCAGTGACTATTGGTCCATACGAGACAGTGACTATTGGTCCATACGAGGCAGTGAGTATTGGTCCACACGAGGCAGTGACTATTGGTCCATACGAGGCAGTGAGTATTGGTCCACACGAGGCATTGACTATTGGTCCACACGAGGCAGTGACTATTGGTCCACACGAGGCATTGACTATTGGTCCATACGAGGCAGTGACTATTGGTCCATACGAGGCAGTGAGTATTGGTCCATACGAGGCAGTGAGTATTGGTCCACACGAGACAGTGACTATTGGTCCACACGAGGCAGTGACTATTGGTCCACACGAGGCAGTGACTATTGGTCCACACGAGGCAGTGAGCATTGGTCCATACGAGGCAGTGAGTATTGGTCCACACGAGGCAGTGACTATTGGTCCACACGAGGCAGTGACTATTGGTCCACACGAGGCAGTGACTATTGGTCCACACGAGACAGTGACTATTGGTCCACACGAGACAGTGACTATTGGTCCACACGAGACAGTGACTATTGGTCCACACGAGACAGTGACTATTGGTCCACACGAGACAGTGACTATTGGTCCACACGAGGCAGTGACTATTGGTCCACACGAGACAGTGACTATTGGTCCACACGAGACAGTGAGCATTGGTCCACACGAGACAGTGACTATTGGTCCATACGAGGCAGTGAGCATTGGTCCACACGAGGCAGCATATATTTACATCCACCCAAACTCATTCATACATATGTCTGAACTACGCTTGAAACAAGCCAGTAATCTCACGTTAATTATGTTACCCGGTAATTTGTTCCATAAATCAACAACAGTCTTTTCAAGCCTGTATTTACCCAGGTCTTTTCTGAAGTTAAATTTGCCTAATGTGCACTTTACCTTTCCATCTCACGTATTGACTATGTAACCCCACACCCCGTGCGTTTTTGGCAGAGCTTCAACCGACCTAGTAATTTAAGCTTAGGACCATAAGTCCATCTACAAGAAGGGGGCAGATTCACGAAGCAGTTACGCAAGCTGCTAAGAACCTGTACATCTTATCTTAATTTTTGGCGGCTTTGTTTACAATTATTAAACAGTTAGTGAGCTCCGAAGCACCAGGAGGCTGTTTATAACAATAACAATAGTTGTTTGGAAGTTTTCATGCTTGTAAACTGTTTAATAAATGTAACCAAAGCTGCCAAAGATTGAGGAAGATGTACACTTTCGTAAGTGTTTGCGTAACTGCTTCGTGAATCTGGCTGCTGGTCTGGAAGTAAGATTAATCCCCCTCCCCCTCCCTCCCCCCCCCCCTCCCCTCCCCGGGATACTTAGGTTCGTCGCCAAACAAGACCAACTTCCACCAGAGATTTATAGCCAATCAATCTTATGTGTGTGTGTATAAAAAGTTCTATACTGGCGTCAGGGTGCATGCGTAACACCTTTGTCACTGCTGTCCGTGGTGGTGGTGGTGGGGTGGTGGTGGTGGTGATGGTGGTGGTGGTGGTGGT
>WNGS01163692.1:46965-49465 GCA_020271785.1 Procambarus virginalis
CTGGGAATAAGTCCCTGGAATAAGTCCCTCGAAATAAGTCCCTGGGAATAAGTCCCTGGAATAAGTCCCTCGAAATAAGTCCCTGGGAATAAGTCCCTGGGAATAAGTCCCTGGGAATAAGTCCCTCGAAATAAGTCCCTGGGATAAGTCCCTGGGAATAAGTCCCTCGAAATAAGTCCCTGGGAATAAGTCCCTCGAAATAAGTCCCTCGAAATAAGTCCCTGGGAATAAGTCCCTCGAAATAAGTCCCTCGAAATAAGTCCCTCGAAATAAGTCCCTGGGAATAAGTACCTGGGAATAAGTCCCTCGAAATAAGTCCCTGGGAATAAGTCCCTGGGAATAAGTCCCTGGGAATAAGTCCCTCGGAATAAGTCCCTCGAAATAAGTCCCTGGGAATAAGTCCCTCGGAATAAGTCCCTGGGAATAAGTCCCTCGGAATAAGTCCCT
Source organism: Procambarus virginalis (assembly GCA_020271785.1). Classification (NCBI taxonomy): domain Eukaryota; kingdom Metazoa; phylum Arthropoda; class Malacostraca; order Decapoda; family Cambaridae; genus Procambarus; species Procambarus virginalis. The sequence goes on from WNGS01163692.1 coordinate 47,413, forward strand.
CGAAATAAGTCCCTCGAAATAAGTCCCTGGGAATAAGTCCCTGGGAATAAGTCCCTCGAAATAAGTCCCTGGGAATAAGTCCCTGGGAATAAGTCCCTCGAAATAAGTCCCTGGGAATAAGTCCCTCGAAATAAGTCCCTCGAAATAAGTCCCTGGGAATAAGTCCCTCGAAATAAGTCCCTGGGAATAAGTCCCTCGGAATAAGTCCCTCGAAATAAGTCCCTGGGAATAAGTCCCTCGGAATAAGTCCCTCGAAATAAGTCCCTGGGAATAAGTCCCTGGGAATAAGTCCCTCGAAATAAGTCCCTCGAAATAAGTCCCTGGGAATAAGTCCCTCGAAATAAGTCCCTGGGAATAAGTCCCTCGAAATAAGTCCCTGGGAATAAGTCCCTCGAAATAAGTCCCTGGGAATAAGTCCCTGGGAATAAGTCCCTCGGAATAAGTCCCTCGAAATAAGTCCCTCGAAATAAGTCCCTCGAAATAAATCCCTTGAAATAAGTCCCTTGGAATAAGTCCCTCGGAATAAGTCCCTCGAAATAAGTCCCTGGGAATAAGTCCCTGGGAATAAGTCCCTCGGAATAAGTCCCTCGGAATAAGTCCAGAGCTCTGACCAAACGACTTCTAGACTGTTATAAGTCAGTGGTATTATCAACTCAGTTTCTTTCCTTAGTTCATTTAGCTAAGCAAGTGACAATCTGGTGAAGCTAGTTACACAACTGTTAATGTTATGTATACATATACATATATATATACACAATCATTTACACGAATACATATACATATCGATAATCTTTTGCATCACAAGTGACTCAACAAGAGGCTCACGACAGTCACTATACAAGGCACTTTACATCTATGGTGAGTCACACAGTTACTAGTCTTGCTGCACACCCACCCAACTGGGCGGCAGCTTTACAGTCATGTGCTCCACACCCACCCAACTGGGCGGCAGCTTTATTGTCACGTGCAGGCTGCACCTACAGCCATATATATATATATTATATATATATATATATATATATATATATATATATATATATATATATATATATATATATATATATATATATAAGGCGTCAATAGGCCTTCACCCTCCTAAGGTTGGTAGGCCTTAAGCCCAAGCAGACCAAACAAGCCCAAGTTAAGGACCACCTAGCAACAAGACCAGAGTTGTCATAGGTGTTGCAGTAGTTCATGCACTCTGGACAAGTGCGTAACTCGAGCACTCGAGGTCGACCTCTGGGGCCGGCAGTATTTACATCACTCCTCAATGGTTTGTTTACATTTGGAAATGCAAGATGGCCGCCGCTTGAGCGGCTACGAGCCTAACACGTTAACTCCTTGCAAACTTCAAGCATTATTTGGTAATGAATAGAATTGTTTATTGTTTATAATGATAGTTATATTGATTATAATTAGTTATTCGTATTATTTTGCATCATCTACCAGCAACTGTTGAAGAATAGCAGTAGACTGGTAGAAACGCTGGTAACTACTACTACTACTTCTACTACATCTACTAGCAGCGGCTATTATGTTACTAGCAGTGTTGTGGTAGTTAAGCACACGCCTTGCACCACTACACCACAACATGCTCAACAGCAATGCAACCTGCGACTCATCTCAGTCCTCTGTTGTGATTATAATTAAGACTGATTATATAATTGATTCATCTTGTTAATGTGATTTATTTGTTTATTATTATTATTATTATTATTATTTTATTGGAGGTGAATTTTTTTTTTATTTAAGTGTTTTAAAATACTCTTAAATGGTAAATTGGGTGTTTCATTCACCTTCATCTGAGCACAGCGCCATTGTCGTCACTTTCAGCATAATGATCATTATTATTATTATTGTGACGTAATCATAATGTGTGATAGTGGGAAGATAGTGAGTAGCAAGTGAGGCGGTGTGTGTGTGTGTGTGTGTGTGTGCGTGTGTGTGTGTATGTGTGTGTGTGTGTGTGTGTGTGTGTGTGTGTGTGTGTGTGTGTGTGTGTGTGTGTGTGTGTGTGCAGAGGGTCCTCGCGTGCAGGCCTCTCATCCTTTAA
>WNGS01163692.1:54465-66477 GCA_020271785.1 Procambarus virginalis
GAGTGTGGGACACCTGTGATGATGCTTAATTACTGTGCGTGTGTGTATTCACCTATTTGTACTCACCTATTTGTGCTTGCGGGGGTTGAGCTTTGGCTCTTTGGTCCCGCCTCTCAACTGTCAATCAACAGGTGTACAGATTCCTGAGCCTACTGGGCTCTATCATATCTACATTTGAAACTGTGTATGGAGTCAGCCTCCACCACATCACTGCCTAATGCATTCCATCCGTTAACTACTCTGACACTGAAAAAAGTTCCTTCTAACGTCTCTGTGGCTCATGTGGGTACTCAGTTTCCACCTGTGTCCCCTTGTTCGCGTCCCACCAGTGTTGAATAGTTTATCCTTGTTTACCCGGTCGATTCCTCTGAGGATTTTGTAGGATTTTGTTTTGCATTTCCCGCAGCCTTTCCTTGTAAGTCATGCCTCTTAGTTCTGGGACTAGTCTAGTGGCATACCTTTGGACTTTTTCCAGTGTGTGTGTGTGTGGGTGTGCGTGTATGTGTGTGTGTGTGTGTGTGTGTGTGTGTGTGTGTGTGTGTGTGTGTGTGTGTGTGGTGTGTGTGTGTGTGGTGTGTGTGTGTGTGTGTGTGTATGTGTGTGTGTGCTCACCTAGTTGTGGTTGCGGGGGTTGAGCTCTGGCTCTTTGGTCCCGCCTCTCAACCGTCAATCAACTGATGTACAGGTTCCCGAGCCTACTGGGCTCTATCATATCTACACTTGAAACTGTGTATGGAGTCAGCCTCCACCACATCACTGCCTAATGCATTCCATCCGTTAACTACTCTGACACTGAAAAAGTTCCTTCTAACGTCCCTGTGGCTCATGTGGGTACTCAGTTTCCACCTGTGTCCCCTTGTTCGCGTCCCACCAGTGTTGAACAGTTTATCTTTTTCTACCCTGTCAATTCCTCTGAGAATTTTATAGGTAGTGATCATGTCTCCCCTAACTCTTCTGTCTTCCAGTGTCGTAAGGTTGTCCCAGCAGTCTGTCCTCGTAGCTCATTCCTCTCAGCTCGGGGACAAACCTGGTGGCAAATTTCTGAACCTTTTCTAACTTCGTTTTGTGTTTGACTAGATGTGGAATTGAGGCTAGAGCCGCATATTCCAGTATTGGTCTGACATATGTGGTATACAAGGTTCAGAATGATTCCTTACACATGTTTCTGAAGGCAGTAATTATGTACGGCTTCTTATGTTCACATCTAAACTATTGGGACCGACTAAAGAGCCTAAATCTGTATTGTCTTGAGCGCAGGCGTGAGAGATACATAATAATTTACACGTGGAAAATATTAGAGGGGCTGGTCCCAAACCTGCACACAGAAATAACATCACATGAGACCAGAAGACATGGCAGGATGTGCAGAATACCCCCGTTGAAAAGCAGAGGTGCAACAGGTACTCTGAGAGAGAACTCTATCAACATCAGAGGCTCGAGACAGTTCAACACGCTTCCACTACACATAAGGGGCATAACTGGCCGACCCCTCACAGTGTTCAAGAGAGAACGCGATAAACACCTCCAGAGGATACCTGATCAACCAGGCTGTGACTCATACGTCAGGCTGCGAGCAGCCGCGTCCAACAGCCTGGTTGACCAGTGCAGCAACGAGGAGGTTTGGTCGAGGACCGGGCCACGTGAACGCTAAGCCTCGAAATAATCGCAAGTAGGTAAAGTCGCCAGCCTTGCATACGCCGCTGATGTTATCCCTTTGATGTGGGCTTTAGGGGACAGGTCTGGTGTGATATCACCCCCCCCCCCCAAGATCTTTCTCTCGTCCTGATTCCTGAAGGATTTCCTCTCCCAGCTGGTACCTTGTGTTTGGCCTCATGCTCCCTACGCCTCTCTTCATCACTTTGCACTTGTTCGAGTTAAACTCTAGTTGCCATTTGTTGGACCATTCCTTCAGCCTGTCCAGGTCATCATGCTGTCTTCCTCTGTCTTAATCCTTCTCATAATTTTAGCATCATCAGCAAACAATGAGAGGAATGAGTCTATACCTTCTGGATATATTCACGAAACAGGATAGGTCCGAGTACAGTGCCCTGTGGGACTCCGCTGGTGACATCACGCCAGTCTGAGGGTCTCTACCCTACCACTTACTCCAGATTGTTTCTCCAACTTATGCAACAGTTTTATGGAGTACTGTATCAAACGCGTTCTGACGGCACAAAAAAATGCAGTCTGCCTATCCTTGTCTTTCTTGCTTCATACTTGTTGTTTGGTCATAGAACTCTATTAAACCTGTGAGACACGACTTGACCTCCCTGAACCCATGTTGATGAGTGTTACAAAGTCCCTTCTCTCCAGATGTGCTACCACGCTTCTCACTACCTTCTCGCGTGCGTGCGTGTGTGTACTCACCTAATTGTGCTTGCGGGGGTTGAGCTCTGGCTCTTTGGTCCCGCCTCTCAACCGTCAATCAACTGGTGTACAGGTTCCTGAGCCTACTGGGCTCTATCATATCTACACTTGAAACTGTGTATGGAGTCAGCCTCCACCACATCACTTCCTAATGCATTCCATTTGTCAACCACTCTGACACTAAAAAAGTTCCTTCAAATATCTCTGTGGCTCATTTGGGCACTCAGTTTCCACCTGTGTCCCCGTGCGGGGGGGAGGGAGTACTCACCTAGATTTGCTCACCTAGGTGTGATTGCAGAGTGGAGCTAGGCTCCTGGCCCCGCCTTCCGAACGTTCCTAGATTAACGCAATGACTCGTATTTCTCACACTTTTATCATATTTACATTTAAATCTTTGAATCGAATTGGCTTTAGCGACTTTTACGTCTATGAAGCAACCACCTGGCCTGGACGGTAGAGCGACAGTGTCGAGGCGGTGTTTGCGGTGTCGCAAACACTTATTTGCAACAACCAAAGGAAGAACCTCATACCTTAGGCACATTAGTTGCAGCCCACCGCCTGTTGCTCAACCAAAATGAGATGAGCAGAACCCGTAGGCTTGTCCTTCAGTATAAAGGTTGTACCCAAAATTTGCCAGTGCAGGCTACTAAACATATGGCCCTGTATGACTAACCATCCTGCGAGATGGGGACCTTTATTACCACTGCTACCTTATTCAATCTAGTGTTGATGATATCCTCAAAATGCATCCGGAATCTGCCAGTGCAGACTGCTTATCACATGCCTCTGTATGACTAACCATCCTGTGTGATGGGGATTTTCTAGCATCAACTAGTTAGCTTTTTTGACACACTGTACTCCACTTCATATAGTCTAGGGTAGCTGCACTAATGCAGATGTACCTAAGGAATTAATAAAAAAAAAAGGCCCCCTTTGATTTTTTAAGTGCAATCTACCTATCTCTGATATTCCTCTTTATCTGTACCCCACCATTCAAGTATCATACACACCTGTCACCAAGAAAGATAATGAGAATCTTGCTCTTCTCAAAGCTGTCACTCTTGAAACATTTTCCTCCTCCGTCGAGAGTTTAAGATCTCACGAGCACTGTGTCTACACCGACGGCTCAGTCCAATCCTCTACTGGACGGACTGCAGCAGCATGTAGGTTTTATAGAAATAATATTTGCACAAAGACTGTCAGTGTCAGGTTAAACAACTGGCTGACCTCCACACAAGCAGAACTAGCAGCATTACACTTAGCTACCAGTACATTAAAAAACATTGTAGGAGGAATAATATTCTGTGAATCAAAGTCTGTTCTTCAAGCAATCGAAAACTTCTCTTGGAAGATCGATAGCAAGAACCTCATACTCCCAATTATAAAAGACCTAATTGATGCACAGAGTAAAGGGTCTCGAATTTCCTTTGTATGGATCCCTTCACACATAAATATAACCCATCATAATGAGACAGACATTGCAGCCAAATTAGCGTGTAACAAGTTTGAAGTTGAATTAGATCTAGGTATCCCCATCTCTGCTGTCAAAACTGTATTGGTTCAAACATTCAGCTCTGATAGGAAAGAACTTACTGACTCCCAACGACCTAAAAGTACTAGTATAATAAGCTATGATTTGTTCAGATCTGAAACCTATATCTATGGGCAGCACAAAACGTCCACTAGACTGTGCGACACAGTGGTTGCCAGGATCAGGTTGGGTTACCGTTACCTGTGGCAGGTGGCTGCAGGTGACGGATCTCCCAATCCTGAGCACTCCAGTTGCAAACTCTGTGAGCAGGAACTACGGCACGATCTCCCGCACTACATCACTGAATGCCCAGTTATTAGACCTTTCAGACCAGTTGGCATGAGGTACCTGGAGCTTTGCAATTACTTTATTCACTCTCGTATTCTTGAAGATATCCTCACAGTGTACCCAAAATTTGCCAGTGCAGGCTACTAAACATATGGCCCTGTATGACTAACCATCCTGCGAGATGGGGACTTTTATTACCACTGCTGTCTTATTCAATCTTGTGTTGATGATATCCTCAAAATGCATCCGGAATCTGCCAGTGTAGACTACTTATCACATGCCTCTGTATGACTAACCATCCTGTGTGATGGGGATTTTTTAGCACCTCGTCGCTAACTTTTTGACACACTGTACTCTCCTTCATATAGTCTAGGGTAGCTGCACAAATGCTGATGTACCTAATATATTAATAAAAAAATAAAAAGGGCTACCGTTACCTGTGGCAGGTAGGACTCATAAGTGTCATAGAGATGTTAGAAAGTTTTATTTTACCGTGCGGGTAGTGAGCAGATGGAGTGACCTAAAGGAGCAGGCTGTAGAGGCTATCTCCATTCATAACTTTAAAAGCAGGTATAGTAGAGAAATAGTCCAGGAGTCATTGCATTAGACAACCAACATCTAGAAAAGCAGGGTCCAAGAGCTAGAGCCCGATCGTGCAGGCACAAATAGGTGAGTACACACACACACAAGTGACTGTATGTGCTGGTGTTCTTGGCCTCCGTACACTGAAGCACGGAGGCTGATGAACTCGAAAATACTTTTATGTGAGATGAATACATGCACTGAACAGGGTTGAGAGGCGGGACCCAAGAGCCGTGGCTCATCCCCTGCATTTACAAGTAGGTGAGTATATATCGGTGGCACTTTATGGTTGAATAGTGTGTGTTTGTGGTGAGATGGTTGACCTGTGTTGGTGGTGGGTGTGGTAGGCTACGGGGACCTTCCACACCCTGCCTTAGTCCTCCCTCCCACACCCTGCTCTTCTGACTCCCTCCTCCGTCACTCTCTCACTCTCTCACTCTCTCACTCTGTCTGTCTGTCTGTCTGTCTGTCTGTCTGTCTGTCTCTCTCACTCACTCACTCACTCACTCACTCACTCACTCACTCACTCACTCACTCACTCACTCACTCACTCACTCACTCACTCTCTCACTCTCTCACTCTGTCTGTCTGTCTCTCTCACTCACTCACTCACTCACTCACTCACTCACTCTCTCTCTCTCTCTCTCTCACGCTGTACTCTGACCTAAAATTCAGCGACAGATAATCGTATTAAAACCAAAGACAAAGTAGTAATAGTAGAGACTATTATAATAGACTCAATGGCGGTATTTTTGGCCATATCCGGTGATGGCAGCATCCGGCCTGGCTGGGCGGGCCGCGGCCGGCTCCAGGCCACCACGCCCTACATTCCTGGTGACCGGTCTCGGGCCCGCCTGCTCCCTACCTCTACCACTCCGTAACATATACAACCGTTTAGTTCTTCTTCTTCTTGTTAAAGATTCGCTACCTGGAACACAAACGTTCCAAGTAGCACGGGCTATGGTGAGCCCGTGGTGCCTTTTTTTTTGACTAATGGTCTGGCCTTACAAGAACCTTACGAACCGATTCATTAAATACGTCAATTTTACGGCGTTTTATTAATTTTAATGCAGATAAATTTTTGGCAAGTGATGGCACACCGGTCCACTTGTTCGATTCGTAACCGTGGGACCCGGGTTCGTTCCTCGGGATGGGGACACAGCTGTTTCGACACATTTCCTTCCACCTGATGCCTCTCTTCACCATAGCAGTAAATATGTACCCGGAGTTAGGCGACTGTTGTGGCCAGCAAGCTGAAAGGGGTGGGGGGGGGGGGGAATTAGCAGGTGGCAACCCACAACAACTCATTATCTCCCGGGTACATATTTACTACTAGGTGAACAGATGTATCAGGTGTAAGGAGACGTGTCTAAAGGCATCTGTCTTGCGTGGGAATCGAACCCGCGACCTTCAGATTATAAGCCGACTTCCATGCTTGAGCATGCCTTGAGGTTAACCTTGACTAGTTTTCGAGGATCAATGCCCAGGCGGCCCGGTCTCTGACAAGGCCAGGATTCATCATATAAACAACCATTTACGGAACAAGTAGATCTTTCCTCAATCACGGCGGCTTTGTTTACATCTATTAAACACTTATGAGCTTGTACACTTGACAAGCTCGGGTTGTTAGTGTTATAAACAGCCTGGTACGCTCGTCAGGTGGGGTGATAAGCGTAAACACAGCCGCCATGCTCCAGGGAAGATGTAAAGGTTTCGTAAGTGGTTGTGTAACTACTTGCTGACTCCCGACCCTGGTCAACCAGGCTGTTGCAGCTGTAGCGCTGCCTGGGAGACTGTAATAGTCATTATCCTCTCGCCTGTGTCTTCACCTCCCTTGGGATAAGTCCCTCGGAATAAGTCCCTCGGAATAAGTCCCTCGGAATAAGTCCCTCGGAATAAGTCCCTCGGAATAAGTCCCTCGGAATAAGTCCCTCGGAATAAGTCCCTGGAAATAAGTCCCTGGAAATAAGTCCCTCGAAATAAGTCCCTTGAAATAAGTCCCTCGAAATAAGTCCCTCGAAATAAGTCCCTCGAAATAAACCCCTCGGAATAAGTCCCTCGGAATAAGTCCCTCCGAATAAGTCCCTCGGAATAAGTCCCTCCGAATAAGTCCCTCGGAATAAGTCCCTCCGAATAAGTCCCTCGGAATAAGTCCAGACCTCTGACCAAATGACTTCTAGACTGTTATAACTCAGTTGTATTATCAACTCAGTTTCTTTCCTTAGTTCATTTAGCTAAGCAAGTGACAATCTGGTGAAGCTAGTTACACAACTGTTAATGTTATGTATACATATACATATATATATATATACACAATCATTTACATGAATACATATACATATCGATAATCTTTTGCATCACAAGTGATTCAACAAGAGGCTCACGACAGTCACTATAGAAGGCACTTTACATCTATGGTGAGTCACACAGTTACTAGTCTTGCTCCACACCCACCCAACTGGGCGGCAGCTCTACAGTCATGTGCTCCACACCCACCCAACTGGGCGGCAGCTTTACAGTCATGTGCTCCACACCCACCCAACTGGGCGGCAGCTTTACAGTCATGTGCTCCACACCCACCCAACTGGGCGGTAGCTTTACAGTCATGTGCTCCACACCCACCCAACTGGGCGGCAGCTTTACAGTCATGTGCTCCACACCCACCCAACTGGGCGGCAGCTTTACAGTCATGTGCTCCACACCCACCCAACTGGGCGGTAGCTTTACAGTCATGTGCTCCACACCCACCCAACTGGGCGGCAGCTTTACAGTCATGTGCTCCACACCCACCCAACTGGGCGGCAGCTTTACAGTCATGTGCTCCACACCCACCCAACTGGGCGGCAGCTTTACAGTCATGTGCTCCACACCCACCCAACTGGGCGGCAGCTTTACAGTCATGTGCTCCACACCCACCCAACTGGGCGGCAGCTTTACAGTCATGTGCTCCACACCCACCCAACTGGGCGGCAGCTCTACAGTCATGTGCTCCACACCCACCCAACTGGGCGGCAGCTTTACAGTCATGTGCTCCACACCCACCCAACTGGGCGGCAGCTCTACAGTCATGTGCTCCACACCCACCCAACTGGGCGGCAGCTTTACAGTCATGTGCTCCACACCCACCCAACTGGGTGGCAGCTTTACAGTCATGTGCTCCACACCCACCCAACTGGGTGGCAGCTTTACAGTCATGTGCTCCACACCCACCCAACTGGGCGGCAGCTTTACAGTCATGTGCTCCACACCCACCCAACTGGGTGGCAGCTTTACAGTCATGTGCTCCACACCCCCCAACTGGGCGGCAGCTTTACAGTCATGTGCTCCACACCCACCCAACTGGGCGGCAGCTTTACAGTCATGTGCTCCACACCCACCCAACTGGGCGGCAGCTTTACAGTCATGTGCTCCACACCCACCCAACTGGGTGGCAGCTTTACAGTCATGTGCTCCACACCCACCCAACTGGGCGGCAGCTTTACAGTCATGTGCTCCACACCCACCCAACTGGGCGGCAGCTTTACAGTCATGTGCTCCACACCCACCCAACTGGGCGGCAGCTCTACAGTCATGTGCTCCACACCCACCCAACTGGGCGGCAGCTTTACAGTCATGTGCTCCACACCCACCCAACTGGGCGGCAGCTTTACAGTCATGTGCTCCACACCCACCCAACTGGGCGGCAGCTTTACAGTCATGTGCCCCACACCCACCCAACTGGGCGGCAGCTTTACAGTCATGTGCTCCACACCCACCCAACTGGGTGGCAGCTTTACAGTCATGTGCTCCACACCCACCCAACTGGGCGGTAGCTTTACAGTCATGTGCTCCACACCCACCCAACTGGGCGGCAGCTTTACAGTCATGTGCTCCACACCCACCCAACTGGGCGGCAGCTTTACAGTCATGTGCTCCACACCCACCCAACTGGGCGGCAGCTTTACAGTCATGTGCTCCACACCCACCCAACTGGGCGGCAGCTTTACAGTCATGTGCTCCACACCCACCCAACTGGGCTGCACCTACAGTCATGTGCAGGCTGCACCTACAGTCACGTGCAGGCTGCACCTACAGTCACGTTCAGGCTGCACCTACAGTCACGTGCAGGCTGCACATACAGTCACGTGCAGGCTGCACCTACAGTCACGTGCAGGCTGCACCTACAGTCATGTGCAGGCTGCACCTACAGTCACGTGCAGGCTGCACCTACAGACACGTGCAGGCTGCACCTACAGTCACGTGCAGGCAGCACCTACAGTCATGTGCAGGCTGCACATACAGTCACGTGCAGGCTGCACCTACAGTCACGTGCAGGCTGCACCTACAGTCACGTGCAGGCTGCACCTACAGTCATGTGCAGGCTGCACCTACAGTCACGTGCAGGCTGCACCTACAGACACGTGCAGGCTGCACCTACAGTCACGTGCAGGCTGCACCCACAGTCACGTGCAGGCTGCACCTACAGTCACGTGCAGGCTGCACCTACAGTCACGTGCAGGCTGCACCTACAGACACGTGCAGGCTGCACCTACAGACACGTGCAGGCTGCACCTACAGTCACGTGCAGGCTGCACCTACAGTCACGTGCAGGCTGCACCTACAGTCACGTGCAGGCTGCACCTACAGTCATGTGCAGGCTGCACATACAGTCACGTGCAGGCTGCACCTACAGTCACGTGCAGGCTGCACCTACAGTCACGTGCAGGCTGCACCTACAGTCATGTGCAGGCTGCACCTACAGTCACGTGCAGGCTGCACCTACAGTCACGTGCAGGCTGCACCTACAGTCACGTGCAGGCTGCACCTACAGTCACGTGCAGGCTGCACCTACAGTCATGTGCAGGCTGCCCCTACAGTCACGTGCAGGCAGCACCTACAGTCACGTGCAGGCTGCACCTACAGTCACGTGCAGGCTGCACCTACAGTCATGTGCAGGCTGCCCCTACAGTCACGTGCAGGCAGCACCTACAGTCACGTGCAGGCTGCACCTACAGTCACGTGCAGGCTGCACCTACAGTCACGTGCATATATATATATATATATATATATATATATATATATATATATATAATATATATATATATATATATATATATATATATATATAAGGCGTCAATAGGCCTTCACCCTCCTAAGGTTGGTAGGCCTTAAGGCCCAGCAGACCAAACAAGCCCAAGTTAAGGACCACCTAGCAACAAGACCAGAGTTGTCATAGGTGTTGCAGTAGTTCATGCACTCTGGACAAGTGCGTAACTCGAGCACTCGAGGTCGACCTCTGGGCCGGCAGTATTTACATCACTCCTCAATGGTTTGTTTACATTGGAAATGCAAGATGGCCGCCGCTTGAGCGGCTACGAGCCTAACACGTTAACTCCTTGCAAATTTCAAGCATTATTTGGTAATGAATAGATTTGTTTATTGTTTATAATGATAGTTATAATGATTATAATTAGTTATTCGTATTATTTTGCATCATCTACCAGCAACTGTTGAAGAATAGCAGTAGACTGGTAGAAACGCTGGTAACTACTACTACTACTTCTACTACATCTACTAGCAGCGGCTATTATGTTACTAGCAGTGTTGTGGTAGTTAAGCACACGCCTTGCACCACTACACCACGACATGCTCAACAGCAATGCAACCTGCGATTCATCTCAGTCCTCTGTTGTGATTATAATTAAGACTGATTATATATTGATTCATCTTGTTAATGTGATTTATTTGTTTATTATTATTATTATTATTATTATTATTTTTATTGGAGGTGAATTTTTTTTTATTTAAGTGTTTTAAAATACTCTTAAATGGTAAATTGGGTGTTTCATTCACCTTCATCTGAACACAGCGCCATTGTTGTCACTTTCACCCATAATGATCATTATTATTATTATTGTGACGTAATCATAATGTGTGATAGTGGGAAGATAGTGAGTAGCAAGTGAGGCGGTGTGTGTGTGTGTGTGTGTGTGTGTGTTGTGTGTGTGTGTGTGTGTGTGTGTGTGTGTGTGTGTGTGTGTGTGCAGAGGGTCCTCGCGTGCCGGCGTGCAGGCCTCTCATCCTTTAACTGCATTTAGGTAATTGCACTTAGGAAATTGCAGGTACAACTGTAATTACCTAAGTGATTACCTAAGTGTAGTTACAGGATGAGAGCTACGCTCGTGGTGTCCCGTCTTCCCAGCACTCTTTGTCATATAACGCTTTGAAACTAAGCTGTGTGTGTGTGAGTTTGCGCGCACACGCACACGCGCGAATACACACTCACACACACACACACACACACACACCACACACACACACACACACACACACACACACACACACACACACACACACACACACACACACTTATCCAGTGTGTAAGGGAGTATCTAAGCAACAGGAAACAGCGAGCAACTGTGCGGGGGAGACATCAGCGTGGCGAGATGTCACCAGCATGATATTCGGTTCACCGGAACATCACTTGGGGAAAGGTTCAGTTGATGTCACACCGAACCTGTCCCCAGAGGCCCACATCACAAGGATATCATCAGCGGCATATGCTAGATTGGCCAACATAAGAACTGTCTTTAGAAACTGTGTAAGAAATCGTTCAGGACCCTGTATACCACTTATGTGAGACCAATCCTGGAGTATGCAGCTCCAGCCTGGAGTCCATACCGAGTTAAACACAAGACGAAGTTAGAGAAGATTCAGGAGTATGCCACCAGATAAGTCCCAGAAGTGAGAGGTATGAGTTACGAGGAGAGGCAGAGGGAGCTAAACCTCACGTCCCTGGAAGACAGAAGAGTAAGGGGAGACATCATCACCACATACAAAATTCTCACGGAAATTGACAGGGTGGACAAAGGCAAACTATTTAACACGGGTGGAACACGAACAAGGGGACACAGGTGGAAACTTAGCACCCAGATGAGCCACAGAGACGTTAGAAAGAATTTTTCAGTGTCAGAGTAGTTAACGGATGGAATGCATTAGGAAGTGATGTGGTGGAGGCTGACTCCATACACAGTTTCAAGTGTAGATATGATAGAGCCCAATAGGCTCAGGAACCTGTACACCAGTTGATTGACGGTTGAGAGAAAAGCTGACCAAAGAGCCAGAGCTCAACCGCCGCAAGCACAATTAGGTGAGTACAACTAGGTGAGTACACACACACACACACACACACACACACACACACACACACACANTTCCTGTCTACACTCTCACCTCGTGTGTGAGGACGGGGGCATGCCTTGTGA
>WNGS01163694.1:0-12498 GCA_020271785.1 Procambarus virginalis
GCTGTTTAAATGATAGCATAGTAGAACTCTGTTTAGTGTTTGCAGGTTATAGTTGTGTGTGCGTAAACTAAAGTCTTTGAAAATGTAATAAGTTATTACGAAATGCGTTCAAGTGTCGCGTCAGACTAAAAATAAAAATGAATTTTGGAGAATTGATTTTTCAATTACCATCGACAGTAAAAAGAAACATAAGAAATATTGAGAAAATTCGTGTTAGAATTATTAATCTTACTTTTTCGGTCATATTTAACAACATATGTCTACAAGAAAGACTGCTACCAAAATATACTATACTATACTATATATATATATATATATATATATATATATATATATATATATATATATATATATATATATATATATATATATATATATATGGCTAGAGCAAATTCCAATAATATGGTATCAGGCAGGTCACTCTGCTTTACATCATAACACGGTCACAAGATAAATGGAGGGGATGATATCAAACACCAAAGAGTTTTGGTATTTTACTTAAAAGACAACGAGAAATATATATGCATCAATGTATCAGGAATAATATATGACAATTGCTCCATTCATAGCATAATATTCTGGAGCGCACCGATATGGCAACATCCGGCAGCGCCACGCGTCACCTGTCAGAATGTCATCTGACCGGGACCCTCACGATCGTGGGAACAGACTAGTACTTGTTTTCTAATTCTGAAGTTACCAGCCGTCCCAGACGATGCTGCTTAAGCTCCACACGCCCAGCACCCGACTTCAGAGCACTTGAAGCTCACAACACTGTCAATTCCCTCGTCGTCTAGATATATCGCTAGGTATTTGGGAAGACTTCTCGACGTGCTTGCATCCAATTGTTGACTCGTAGGGTTCCACGAAGGTGGTGTTACTGTCAAACTTGACAGGATCGTCGATCACACGTTCAACCTGGTTGACAAGGCTGTCAACCCGGTTCACTCACGGTGGGTGGCCCGGCCACTAAGCTGTCTCTTATACTGGTGAACCGCCAATGACGACACACGTCGATGCCCGGCCCACTTCTTGCAACGCACCTGTCCCCTGAGCACTTGTTGCTCAATATTCTGTCAATTCCTTATCTGAGCCACTTCTGGGTTGCAGGAAGACCTCACAGAGTGCGTGCCAACAACTGGAGACGCTTACATCCACCGGAGTTCGGTAAATCCGTCACTCTGACAGGATGACCGATCGCGCGTCCTACCTCTCGGACGTGTCGTGAAAGACTGATATCGTCTCGGCGCCAACACGGCCGGACTCCCCATGCCTATGTGACGTCACTTTTCCCAAAGTTGGTTTTCATTGGCTCCCAGTGCCACGTCGCTGACGGTGACCAATCTGGCGCCACTGACGTCACACAGTTTTGGCGGGAGAACAGACTTGCCAGCGCCATATTGGCTCCCTAAAGGGCCTATCCCACAGGCCAAAATGTTCTATTTTTGCAAATTTCTCGGCTCATCGAGAATACTGTTCTCTCCCACATATGTTCAATTGATGCCTGCAATGTAGAGAACGCTCGGGAATAGTGGACATGACTCTTACAGCAGGCGTGGGAGAATTAGAAGGGGGGGAACACCGTCACATACCCCTCCCCTTAAAATAAGAGTCATGTCTGGTTAGTGCATGCGGGACAACGCATCTGCGACTACTTTGTCCTTTCCACTGAAAATCTTGACTTCCAGCCAGTATTGCAGCCGCCAATGTGTGACACTCCTCATGTGTCTGCAGACCGTCTTCAAGGTCATCCTGGGCGTCCACTGCTTACCTACTACAGACCGAGGGCTCCACACCTCACGTCCGTTCACCAGCTGGAACTGTGAGAAGTTTAACGGTTCTGCCACTGCTTTGCAAATGGCCAACAAAACAGGGCCCGCTGCCTCTTCCCACTCGTCTTCCTGCTCTACGCAGAACATTCTCAGAGCTGCCTCTGAGGTGGAGTGGAATCTTCTGATCGCCCCCTTCGACTGCGATCGGTAGGGCGACGACCGAATTTGCATCACTCCCCAATTTATCACTGTTCGTCTGACACACTCAGACCAGAACATATTTCCACTGTCAGCCTGATTTTCCCTGGGCCTCCTCACCCAAGAGAAAAGATGTTGTAGTTGCCCAGCCACTTCTCTCGACGTTGGACGTCGCATCGTGGTCATCCCTAGGCGACCCGCAGAGTCAACAGCGTGCAACGGACTCAACACTGCCGCTCTGCACTTGGCTGGCAACGCTACTTGATCTCTCGTACCTGGAGAGGCTTTTCCGACCTCCATCCTTACAGGTTTACACTGTCTTACTAATATGCCTTCTTGCCTGTTAAAGTGAGTAGCTTTCTCGGGACCAATACGTCCTTCTTTGACCTTACCAATCAACTCGGGGAATTCTGCCTGCTGCATCTCCCCGAGACTAGTGCGGTCCACCCCGAGAGAACTGGTGAGGGTCACCTGTACCTCACCTTCTGGGCTGCCTTCGCCCTCCACTCGCTCTCCTGGTTCCATAACGAGGTGATCAATTCCCAGGCCGGCGGACGTCTCCTCGTCGGCCTTATCAGATCCACGTCCTCCTTGTCCTTCGCGCTGCCTCGGAATCATAGCACAGACAGGGAACGCCTCCATGGCGATTCCTTTCTCGTCCCCGCAGGCGTCGAACACTTCGCCTTTCTTCTCGAAGTGCTCCAAGCACTCCTCGTCCTTCACAAGGTTCGGTAGGACACGTCCTCCACATGCGTCATTTCCCAAAATGACCTGTGCCTCCCTCGTGGGCATCGTCGCACAGACCCCCACTACTAGGGTTTGGCATCCATAATCCGAACTCAGGGTTACCCGGTGTAGGGGCATCTGCACTGGGCCTCCCACAGTGGTCACACTTGCCTCACCTACACAGGTATTCTCGTGACACTCAGGGAAAAGGGTTCTGCTCACCAGGGTAAATTCCGCCCCAGTATCTCTCAGCATCATTACCGGGATGGGGTCTGCGTCCCCCACCCTTACAGTTCCCTCACGCACGAACGGGTTAGCCTCCTTCTTCCTACGTACGGGTCCATCCCGCACTCCTTCAGCTAACTGGTCCTCTACCCGCACAAAAGCAACGTAACCCCGCTGCTTAGGACGTCTACATTCGCGCGCCATGTGTCCTATTAACCCGCAGTTGAAACAACGGATCCTTCTTCTTCCGCGGACTCCTCTTGCGCCTTCCAAAGACTCGTGCTCAGCATCTCCGGCCGTGACGATAACAAGATCTCTTGAGCTCTCCCTCGGTGACTTCTTCGGCGGTTCCACAGCACTCTTCTGTCCTCTGCTGTCTCCACTTGAGGGGTAGGACTTGGGAGAACTCGGTCCTGTCCTCCAACCGTCCGACCTTCTATTACTTCTCCCATAGCTAGAGAATACGGGCGGTCGGTGCTGTCCCTCTCGACGTGGACGTAATGCTTCTTCTAGCATGTCTGCTCGATCGGCCGCGGCTCTCAGGTCCTTGATGTCCGCCTCCTTTACTCTCACCCTAATCTCGGGAGAGAGCACGGACATAAACTTTTCCATGACCATCAGCCTCTTGATCTGTTCAGCCGATCTTGCTCCTTCTGACTCCAGCCATTTCAAGAATTTCCTTTCCATGTCCCTCGCCGTCTCCGCATACGATTTTCCTGGCGATCGGGTACATTCTCTGAACCTTTTCCTATAGCACTCCGGCGTCAGCTTGAACGAATGGAGCACGGCCCGTTTTACTGCATCATAGTTGGTACATTCCTGGAGATCGAGCATGTTGTAAGCTTCACGAGCTTCACCAGTGAGCCTTCCCTGAACTAGCTCCGCCCACTCTGCCCTCGGCCACTTCTTCAACGTAGCGACCTTCTCAAAGTGATCGAAGAATCCCTCAGCCTCATCAGGCACGAAGACTGGCAAATCCCTCTCTCTCACTCGGCGGTCTTCCTGCTGTTGTGGTGGGGCAGTTGGAACTAGCCCTTGCTCAACTCGCCTCAGCTCAACCTCCAGCTGCTTCATCCTAGCTTCGTGCTCGCGCTCTACTCGTCTCCGCTGTGCCTCGTGCTCTTCCCTGCGCAGCTGGGCTTCTTGCTCACGCTCTTCCCTGCGCAGCTGTGCTTCTCTTTCTTCACGTTGCAGCTGTGCTTCTCTTTCTTCCCTGCGCAGCTGTGCCTCTCGTTCACGTTCTTCCTCGCGCAGCTGTGCTTCTTTCTCACGCTCCTCCCTGCGCATCTGTGCTTCTGCTTCTCGTTTTTCTCGGCGCAGCTGTGCTTCTAGCTCTGCTTCCTCGCGCTTCAGCTGTGCTTCTATCTGCATCTTCATTATTTCTAGCTTGATACTGCGCCTGCTGCCACTGGATCCCCGGCTGCTGCCACCGGTACTCAAGTTCTCTCCTCCACTGGCAGGTGTTTGTGGCCGTTCCTCTCCTAAGGCTTCATCACGTGCCTTGAGCTGTGCCATGATCTCAAGTCTTCTCTCTCCCACTTTGGAAGCTCTCAACTTGATCCCAAAGTGGTCGGCGATCGTCTGCAGCTGTGCCTTGGTGCACTCCTCCAGTACCTGCTCGTCTCTCGTGTCTATAAACCTGGCTACTTTATCACCCTCCATCTTGTGACAATGAGTGAAAATCTAGGCCTGATATTTAATACCACAATTACCACCTTGATCTTGCTCGTTATCCTGGCAAGGTCGCCAATGTCGGGGTTTCACGGTGTTCTCGTTAGAGAAGGGTTAAAGCAACAGTAGACTGGATCTCCTTTCCAGGTGGTTGCTCCGACAATAACCCTTACTCACCGTCGTTCGGCGGGTCTTCCCTCGATCCTCTAGGCTCCACTGCTGGCCTCGGAGAGTACCCCAGTCGGTCTCACAACCGGCCTTTAAATTGTAAGATGAGTGGGGGCACAGATCGTTCCCTCAATCTGTGGCCCGCCCCGACACCGAACTCTTACACAGCCTTCAAGGTCGCCAACTGGTTTTTAGATGTCCAGTAACACTGCAGTGGTCAGGTGTAATTTGTGGCTAGAGCAAATTCCAATAATATGGTATCAGGCAGGTCACTCTGCTTTACATCATACACGGTCACAAGATAAATGGAGGGGATGATATCAAACACCAAAGAGTTTTGGTATTTTACTTAAAAGACAACGAGAAATATATATGCATCAATGTATCAGGAATAATATATGACAATTGCTCCATTCATAGCATAATATTCTGGAGCGCACCGATATGGCAACATCCGCAGCGCCACGCGTCACCTGTCAGAATGTCAGCTGACCGGGACCCTCGCGATCGTGGGAACAGACTAGTACTTGTTTTCTAATTCTGTCACGATCCCCGTTTATTTAACTTTTTCCAAAACACTATTCAACATTCGCATGGCTTACTTATGATTTCACTAGCCTCACGATCAACATCTTATTCACAATACTCTCACAGTGACTTTTCACCGTACCAAAAGATTACTCTATTCTTAATAATATTTACTGTGAATGCACTCGCTTGATCACTGAACTTTTCTTTATATCTATACTTTCTCTTAAAGAGATATCACTGGCAATCACCTCACGTATATGATATTATTCAGTACACAGTCATATATTAATCAAAGTCATATATAAATCGGTAATCAAATTTCAGGCATAAATATATTTATAAATCATGGAGATCAAATACACAGGCATTTATATCAATAGATTATAGAGATCAACACACCAATATCTGGTTTACTACCAATATATATATAATAATACTACTCTCTGTAAATCAATAATAGTCACAGGAAATTCTCTGATGAATCTTGGTGCTTGCACACACCCACACATAGATATATATGTAAACTGATACTGTGAGCGCTCTGGGCAGGCTCACCACATACTGTGCACTCTGTGACTTAGACTCAAGTGAGACTTGCTCACGACATATAAAATATCCTGACAAGAATATATATAGCTAACTAAAGGGGAAATGGGAGGGTAACTGTAAACACCTACTTCACCTATCCTAGGATGACAGTTGGGTTGTAGCTCCTGGTCCAGGCTCTCGCCTCGTTCACCATCCAGAAACACAAGCCAACGCCTTAGGATTATCGCGTCTCGCCGCTTCTGTACACTGCAGGTCCGTGCTCCTTCCTCTACAGTACGTCGCAGGGTTGAAGTCGGTCTCCTGGCCGTCAACTTTCCTCCCAACTACGGCAGCCAGCCTACGTCTCGGCGGTCGTCGCACGTTTCCCAATTAGTCCTTGTCACTGTACTCCCAGAGTAACTGCCTCTCACCACTACGAAGTCACTGTGAAGTTACCAGCCGTCCCAGACGATGCTGCTTAAGCTCCACACGCCCAGCACCCGACTTCAGAGCACTTGAAGCTCACAACACTGTCAATTCCCTCGTCGTCTAGATATATCGCTAGGTATTTGGGAAGACTTCTCGACGTGCTTGCATCCAACTGTTGACTCGTAGGGTTCCACGAAGGTGGGGTTACTGTCAAACTTGACAGGATCGTCGATCACACGTTCAACCTGGTTGACAAGGCTGTCAACCCGGTTCACTCACGGTGGGTGGCCCGGCCACTAAGCTGTCTCTTATACTGGTGAACCGCCAATGACGACACACGTCGATGCCCGGCCCACTTCTTGCAACGCACCTGTCCCCTGAGCACTTGTTGCTCAATATTCTGTCAATTCCTTATCTGAGCCACTTCTGGGTTGCAGGAAGACCTCACAGAGTGCGTGCCAACAACTGGAGACGCTTACATCCACCGGAGTTCGGTAAATCCGTCACTCTGACAGGATGACCGATCGCGCGTCCTACCTCTCGGACGTGTCGTGAAAGACTGATATCGTCTCGGCGCCAACACGGCCGGACTCCCCATGCCTATGTGACGTCACTTTTCCCAAAGTTGGTTTTCATTGGCTCCCAGTGCCACGTCGCTGACGGTGACCAATCTGGCGCCACTGACGTCACACAGTTTTGGCGGGAGAACAGACTTGCCAGCGCCATATTGGCTCCCTAAAGGGCCTATCCCACAGGCCAAAATGTTCTATTTTTGCAAATTTCTCGGCTCATCGAGAATACTGTTCTCTCCCACATATGTTCAATTGATGCCTGCAATGTAGAGAACGCTCGGGAATAGTGGACATGACTCTTACAGCAGGCGTGGGAGAATTAGAAGGGGGGGAACACCGTCACAATATATATATATATATATATATATATATATATATATATATATATATATATATATATATAATATATATATATATATATATATATATATATATATTATATATATATATATATATATATATATATATATATTATATATATATATATAATTATATACATATATATATATATATATATATATATATATAATATATATATATATATATATATATATTTATATACATATATATTATATAATATATTATATATATATATATATATATATATATATATATATATATATATATATATATATATATATATGTTGGGGTGTCTCTCTCTCTCTAGCCAGTCACCACCAAGTATTAGTAGTGATAGACGTTACTCACTGTAGCCCTACGGGTCTTCACTCAAGCCTCACGGTGCCACTGTTCACCAGGAGAGTCTCTCAGTCTATCTCCGGCTGGCCTCATAGCCTAAAGACGAGTGAGAACACGATCACTTCACTTGATCATGTGCCCGCCCCGACAGAGGGCTCTACCGCTCACTAAAGGTCGCCAACTGGTGTTTTCCGTGTCCAGTAACACCTCAGTGGAATTGTAGCAATTGGTCGTGGCCCCAGGGAACACTAATCAATTTGGTAACAGGCAAGTATATGTTTAATCACTCTCTCTCTTAAATAGTCTCAATAGCAACGAAGTAATGGAGGGATAACACAAACACGAAGGTGGTTTTGTAGTTTACTTAAGAGATTCAAGAATCACAACTCTGGATCAACAACATGGTGAAGGAATAAATGAGCAGCCTTATCTCTCTGTCTCTTCACAATTCTGGAACACTCCGGAATGGCAACACTCCCAGCTGTCGCGCGTTCCCATGCTCCTCGTGCAGTGTTATCGAACGTTTGGCAGCTCGCAAGATGCCACGCCCACTCACTCTCCTCACTGTACTCACACTGCTCACTATACTCTCACTATTGGCATGAGGTGCCTATTATTCCTTCATGATCACAGTATATCACAATACTGGCATAAACACAGTAAATCAGTAGACATATGAATACACTATTCAAAAACTCCAGCATATATAGTTCACTTATCAACATTTATAATAACAAGGTAATACTAGGCACACAGCCTTACACTACTAAATGTACATTTATATNCACACACACATCACTATACTCTACACACACATCACTATACTCTACACAAACATCATATACTCTACACCTACATCACTATACTCTACACACACATCACTATACTCTACACACACAACCTGACTACTTCAACATGGAGACTTGTCTCAGTAACAAGGGTCGTAAACACATACTAACCCTTGCACTATCACGGGTCATATGCCCATCCAGAGAGCAACCTTACCTACCTTTATATGGTTTCGGGGCTTAGCGTCCCCGCGGCCCGGTCCTCGACTAAAGATTTACGACAAGGTCATGTCTACAGGTCACCAAGACAGTGCCCAGATGGCTGTGTACCCTGGAGATTCACCACCTAAAGGCAGGCGGGGCCAAAGAGCCAAAGCTCAACTCCCGCAAGCATCTCAGTCACCAGTGACACAGTCCACCACCTCAGTCACCAGTGACACAGTCCACCACCTCAGTCACCAGTGTCACAGTCCACCACCACAGTCACCAGTATCACAGTCCACCACCTCAGTCACCAGTGTCACAGTCCACCACCACAGTCACCAGTGTCACAGTCACCACCACAGTCACCAGTGTCACAGTCTCCACCACTCAGTCACCAGTGTCACAGTCCACCACCACAGTCACCAGTGTCACAGTCCACCACCACAGTCACCAGTGTCACAGTCCACCACCACAGTCACCAGTGTCACAGTCCACCACCACAGTCACCAGTGTCACAGTCCACCACCACAGTCACCAGTGTCACAGTCCACCACCACAGTCACCAGTGACAGTCCACCACCACAGTCACCAGTGTCACAGTTCACAACCTCAGTCACCAGTGTCACAGTCCACCACCTCAGTCACCAGTGTCACAGTCACCAGGGTCACAGTCCACCACCTCAGTCACCAGTGTCACAGTCCACCACCACAGTCACCAGTGTCACAGTCACCAGTGACACAGTCACCACCACTCAGTCACCAGTGTCACAGTCCACCACCACAGTCACCAGTGTCACAGTCACCAATGACACAGTCCACCACCTCAGTCACCAGTGTCACAGTCTACCACCACAGTCACCAGTGTCAAAGTCCACCACCTCAGACACCAGTGTCACAGTCCACCACCACAGTCACCAGTGACACAGTCCACCACCACAGTCACCAGTGACACAGTCCACCACCTCAGAAAACAGTGTCACAGTCCACCAACATTCACTAGTGTCACAGTCCACCACCACAGTCACCAGTGTCACAGTCCACCACCTCAGTCACCAGTGTCACAGTCCACCACCTCAGTCACCAGTGTCACAGTCCACCACCTCAGTCACCAGTGTCACAGTCACCAGTGTCACAGTCCACCACCTCAGTCACCAGTGTCACAGTCCACCACCACAGTCACCAGTGTCACAGTCCACCACCACAGTCACCAGTGTCACAGTCCACCACCTCAGTCACCAGTGTCACAGTCCACCACCTTAGTCACCAGTGTCACAGTCCACCACCTCAGACACCAGTATCACAGTCCACCACAACAGTCACCAGTGTCACAGTCCACCACCACAGTCACCAGTGTCACAGTCCACCACCTCAGTCACCAGTGTCACAGTCCACCACCACAGTCACCAGTGTCACAGTCCACCACCTCAGTCACCAGTGTCACAGTCCACCACCACAGTCACCAGTGTCACAGTCCACCACCACAGTCACCAGTGTCACAGTCCACCACCACAGTCACCAGGACACAGTCCACCACCTCAGTCACCAGTGTCACAGTCCACCACCTCAGTCACCAGTGTCACAGTTCACCACCACAGTCACCAGTGACACAGTCCACCACCACAGTCACCAGTGTCACAGTCCACCACCACAGTCACCAGTGACACAGTCCACCACCACAGTCACCAGTGACACAGTCCACCACCACAGTCACCAGTGTCACAGTCCACCACCACAGTCACCAGTGACACTGTCCACCACCTCAGTCACCAGTGTCACAGTCCACCACCACAGTCACCAGTGTCACAGTCCACCACCACAGTCACCAGTGTCACAGTCCACCACCTCAGTCACCAGTGTCACAGTCCACCACCTCAGTCACCAGTGACACAGTCCACCACCACAGTCACCAGTGTCACAGTCCACCACCTCAGTCACCAGTGTCACAGTCCACCACCACAGTCACCAGTGTCACAGTCCACCACCTCAGTCACCAGTGTCACAGTCCACCACGTCAGTCACCAGTGACACAGTCCACCACCTCAGTCCCCAGTGTCACAGTCCACCACCACAGTCACCAGTGACAGTCCACCACCTCAGTCACCAGTGACACAGTCCACCACCTCAGTCACCAGTGTCACAGTCCACCACCACAGTCACCAGTGACAGTCCACCACCACAGTCACCAGTGACACAGTCCACCACCTCAGTCCCCAGTGTCACAGTCCACCACCACAGTCACCAGTGACAGTCCACCACCACAGTCACCAGTGACACAGTCCACCACCTCAGTCACCAGTGACACAGTCCACCACCACAGTCACCAGTGACACAGTCCACCACCTCAGTCACCAGTGACACAGTCCACCACCTCAGTCACCAGTGTCACAGTCCACCACCACAGTCACCAGTGTCACAGTCCACCACCACAGTCACCAGTGTCACAGTCCACCACCACAGTCACCAGTGTCACAGTCCACCACCTCAGTCACCAGTGTCACAGTCCACCACCACAGTCACCAGTGTCACAGTCCACCACCACAGTCACCAGTGTCACAGTCCACCACCTCAGTCACCAGTGTCACAGTCCACCACCTCAGTCACCAGTGTCACAGTCACAAACCGTCAAATCTCCTTTCATTCATTGCAGAAGGAAAATAATACAATTTCATAATCTTAAAAAAAAAATCTATATAAATACGAACAAATGATAAGTTCAATAGTAAAAGCTTGGATGATGGAACTGAGCTGGCAGGGGTGGCTGAGCCGCGTCCCCGTGGTCAGGCTGCTGGCGTACCGACGCCCAGCAGCTCCTTGATGGTGCCTTGGGCGTGGGCGTGGGGTGGGCGTGATCACGCTCCTCCTCGTGGTTACTGTCTGGGTGGTCTTCCTCAAGGCCTTCAATACACTCATCTCCTACGGACAGCGGGCGTACTCGCGCTATCGTGAGGTGTCCTCCGCCTTGATGAGGGTATCGTCGGGCCCAGACGAGCTCCTCCACCAGGACGAGTTTATCGTTGGACCCAGACGAGCTGTCCTCCACCAGGACGAGTGTATCGTTGGACCAAGACGAGCTGTCCTCCCCAGGACGAGTGTATCGTTGGGCCCAGACGAGCTGTCCTCCACCAGGACGAGTGTATCGTGGGCCAGACGAGCTGTCCTCCACCAGGACGAGTGTATCGTTGGACCCAGACGAGCTGTCTTCCACCAGGACGAGTGTATCGTCAGGTACAGACGAGCTGTGTCTTCACCAGGACGAGTGTATCGTCGGGTACAGACGAGCTGTCCTCCACCAGGACGAGTGTATCGTCGGGTACAGACGAGCTGTCCTCCACCAGGACGAGTGTATCGTCAGGTACAGACGAGCTGTCCTCCACCAGGACGAGTGTATCGTCAGGTACAGACGAGCTGTCCTATTCCGGGACGAGTATATCGTCAGGTACAGACGAGCTGTCCTCCACCAGGACGAGTGTATCGTCAGGTACAGACGAGCTGTCCTCCACCAGGACGAGTGTATCGTCAGGTACAGACGAGCTGTCCTCCACCAGGACGAGTGTATCGTCGGGTACAGACGAGCTGTCCTCCACCAGGACGAGTGTATCGTCGGGTACAGACGAGTTGTCCTCCACCAGGACGAGTGTATCGTCGGGTACAGACGAGCTGTCCTCCACCAGGACGAGTGTATCGTCGGGTACAGACGAGCTGTCCTCCACCAGGACGAGTGTATCGTCAGGTACAGACGAGCTGTCCTCCACCAGGACGAGTGTATCGTCAGGTACAGACGAGCTGTCCTATTCCGGGACGAGTATATCGTCAGGTACAGACGAGCTGTCCTCCACCAGGACGAGTGTATCGTCAGGTACAGACGAGCTGTCCTCCACCAGGACGAGTGTATCGTCAGGTACAGACGAGCTGTCCTCCACCAGGACGAGTGTATCGTCGGGTACAGACGAGTTGTCCTCCACCAGGACGAGTGTATCGTCAGGTACA
>WNGS01163695.1:22400-32555 GCA_020271785.1 Procambarus virginalis
CACCCCCAAAAAAGAACTGAGAAACAAAGGGCTGGCATACCGAAAGGGGAAACTATGAGGAGATGAATAATTCCTATGGGATATACATTGGGACACAGAACTTGGAATCAAGTTTGTACAAGATATGATGGACTATGTCACCCAAAAATGTCAGGAGGCTGTAAGCAGGTTTGTCCCAGCCGACAGGAAAAAATAGAGAAGGAAGGAAGAATCCGTGGTTTAATAGGGAATGTATGAAAGCAAAGGAGCTGAACAAAAAGGCATGGAGGAACTTCCGTAATAACAGAACACTAGAAAGTAGAGAGAGATACCAGAGAACCAGGACGAGTATGTTAGTGTGAGAAGAGCAGCTGAGAAAAGGTATGAAAATGATACAGCTAATAAGCCAAGACCCGAATCAAAGCTACTACACAGTCACATCAGGAGGAAGACAACAGTGAAGGAACAGGTGATGAAACTTAGGGTGGGCGAGGACAGGTACACAGAGAATGACAAAGAGGTGTGTGAAGAACTCAACAAAAGGTTCCAGGAGGTCTTTACAATAGAACAGGGAGATGTCACGGCACTAGGAGACTTGGCAGCAAACCAGGTGACCTTGGAAAGGTTCGAAATTACAAGAGATGAGGTCAAGAAGCACCTATTGGAGCTGGATGTGAGAAAAGCTGTTGGGCCAAACGGAATCTCGCCATGGGTATTGAAAGAGTGTGCAGGAGCACTTTGCTTGCCACTCTCCATAGTGTATAGTAGGTCACTGGAAACGGCAGACCTACCAGAAATATGGAAGACTGCTAATGTAGTACCAATATACAAAAAGGGTGACAGACAAGAGGCACTAAACTACAGGCCAGTGTCCTTAACATGTATACCATACCTTGAGGTTACCTTGAGGTGCTTCCGGGCTTAGCGTCCCCGCGGCCCGGTCATCAACCAGGCCTCCTGGTTGCTGGACTGATCAACCAGCCGTTGGATGCGGCTGCTCGCAGCCTGACGTATGAGTCACAGCCTGGTTGATCAGGTATCCAAATCTTCTCCATCACCATGCAAGGTGATGGAGAAGATTTTGAAAATCTGGAGAGAAGAGACTTCGTGACAATCCATCAACATGGGTTCAGGGAAGGTAAATCTTGCCTTACAGGCTTGATAGAATTCTACGATCAGGTGACAAAGATTAAGCAAGAAAGAGAAGATGGGCGGACTGAATATTTTTGGACTGTCGGAAAGCCTTTGACACAGTACCCCATAAAAGGTTGATGCATAAGCTGAGAAACAAGCAGGAGTAACTGGTAGGGCGCTCCAGTGGATAAACGAGTACCTAAGCAATAGGAAGCAGAGAGTTACAGTGAGGGGTGAGACCTCAGAATGGCGTGAAGTCACCAGTGGAGTCCCACAGGGCTCTGTACTTGGACCTATCCTGTTTCTGATATACGTAAATGATCTCCCACAGGGTATAGACTCATTCCTCTCAATGTTTGCTGACGATGCCAAATTATGAGAAGGATTAAGACAGAGAAGGACAGCTTGAGGCTTCAAGAAGACCTGGACAAGCTGCAGGAATGGTCGAACAAATGGCTGTTAGAGTTTAACCCAAGCAAATGTAATGTAATGAAGATAGGGGTAGGAAGCAGGAGACCAGATACAAGGTATCATTTGGGAGCACCCAAATGGAAGAGAGAACACAAAAGTCCCTTCAGTACCATCTTCTTATCTTGAGGTTATCTTGAGATGATTTCGGGGCTTAGCGTCCCCGTGGCCCGGTCCTCGACCAGGCCTCCTTTGGTTTTTTTTTTTTTTTTGAGGTCGCACCTCTCCTGTGCCAGGTAAGTCCACTACGGGCTCATCATTGCCCGCGCTTCTTGCCCCGCTCCTGTGTCAAGTAAGTTACGGGCTCGCTATAGCCCGTGCTAATTGGAACTTGTTCCAAGTAGCTGAATCTATAACAACAACAACTCCTTTTTGTTACTCACCCCCAGGAAGCAGCCCGTAGCAGCTGTCTAACTCCCAGGTACCTATTTACTGCTAGGTAACTGGTACACCAGGGTGAATGAAACGTTACCCATTTGTTTCCGCCTCCACCGGGGATCGAACCCGGAACCTCAGGACTACGAATCCGAAGCGCTGTCCACTCAGCTATCAGGCCCCCCCCCTTAATCACATATCCACCATTGCAACTTTATTACACATTGAAAGCACGTTAAAACTCACACAACTTTGCCACAAATATAAATTGCTTATAATAATAATAATAATAATAATAAAAATAATAATAATAATTATTTTATATGAAAGTACCTGCATATATTACATGTTACAGAGCTCCATAGGTAAGAAATACATGCATCACATAACGCCACAATACATAGAGTATATTGATATTTTTTGTGTGTGTATTAATTGAATAACGTTGATTTTTTTTATTTAATTATAAGTTTAATTCGGGTAATATTTACAACTAAATGAGAAGTTAATTAATATTTTTGACCTGTTAAAT
The DNA here is from genome assembly GCA_020271785.1 of Procambarus virginalis. Taxonomy (NCBI): domain Eukaryota; kingdom Metazoa; phylum Arthropoda; class Malacostraca; order Decapoda; family Cambaridae; genus Procambarus; species Procambarus virginalis. The sequence continues at coordinate 24,889 of WNGS01163695.1, forward strand.
CGATTAAGCTTTTAAATCACTTAATGGGGTATCCGGCGTGGCCCGGGTCGCCCCGGCACCCCAAAACACACCTGTCATTCAGTTGTATAGTTTGGCTATTAACATGATTGACAAATATTGTGTCGTTTCTAAACTTCTAAAACGTCTTGGTCAGGTTTCTTGACCGATTCAGAATGTTCTTGACCCATTCAGAATGTCCTTGACCCATTCAGAATGTTCTAGACCCAATCAGAATGTTCTTGACCCAATCAGTGCCCTTGACCCATCGCCAGCAGAATGGGGAAGGGGGTTCATTATGCAAATTAGACAAGCTCTAAAGAGATATTATGGAAAGCTTCAACTTCCAAAATTATTGAGCAACAAACAAAAGCAGTGAAGATGGTCCCATATCCGGTTGTAATAATTAATACGAAAGAATCCAAGGAGATAGGGAATAGGTAGCCCTCGTCCAGGAAAACATTGATGGAGCCCAAGAGCTTAAGTCCCGTACATACAGATATGTAAGTCCCGTACACACAGATATGCAAGTCCCGTACACACAGATATGCAAGTCCCGTACACACAGATATGCAAGTCCCGTACACACAGATATGTAAGTCCCGTACACACAGATATGTAAGTCCCGTACACACATTTACGTAAATAGTCTCCAGTATAGAAAATCATTTCAAAACCTTCCTTCATATATGTGTAATGTTCACTCAAGTACCCCTTGATCATGTCCTCCTTGCGTCACGCACAAACAAGCTTCACGCACCCAGGAGTAATGAAGCAAGAAGCCACACAGGAGGATTAAAAACAGTTTGACTTACCCGGACTTGTCTGAGGGGGGACACTTGACACCTCTGAGGGCATCTGGCCAAGCAGGCAAGAGCACGCTACGTTGTCGACCACCACACACAACGTATGCCCTTCACTGGGCACTGGAGTGGGGGGTGTAGTAGGGGGGTGGGGTTGGGGGTATGGAGGGCTTCCCTGGGTCAAAGCCGACACCAGGGCGCTGGGGGATTGAATCCAGAAGATTTAATAAAATTTTAAATTGTGCCCTGAGGGCCGAGTTTATTGGGCAGCGCCACTCATCCTGTGAGTGACACACCGCCATAGTGACAGTATTGGGCAGCGTCACTCATCCTGTGAGTGGACACACCACCATGGTGACAGTATTGGGCAGCGCCACTCATCCTGTGAGTGGACACACCATCATGGTGACAGTATTGGGCAGCGTCACTCATCCTGTGAGTGGACATACCACCATATTGACAGTATTGGGCAGCGCCACTCATCCTGTGAGTGGACACACCACCATGGTGACAGTATTGGGCAGCGCCACTCATCCTGTGAGTGGACATACCGCCATAGTGACAGTATGGGCAGCGTCACTCATCCTGTGAGTGGACACACCGCCATATTGACAGTATTGGGCAGCGCCACTCATCCTGTGAGTGGACACACCACCATGGTGACAGTATTGGGCAGCGCCACTCATCCTGTAAGTGGACACACCACCATGGTGACAGTATTGGGCAGCGTCACTCATCCTGTGAGTGGACACACCGCCATAGTGACAGTATTGGGCAGCGCCACTCATCCTGTGAGTGGACACACCACCATGGTGACAGTATTGGGCAGCGCCACTCATCCTGTGAGTGGACACACCGCCATAGTGACAGTATTGGCCAGCGTCACTCATCCTGTGAGTGGACACACCGCCATAGTGACAGTATTGGACAGCGTCACTCATCCTGTGAGTGGACACACCGCCATAGTGACAGTATTGGGCAGCGTCACTCATCCTGTGAGTGGACACACCGCCATAGTGACAGTATTGGGCAGCGCCACTCATCCTGTGAGTGGACACACCGCCATAGTGACAGTATTGGGCAGCGCCACTCATCCTGTGAGTGGACACACTGCCATAGTGACAGTATTGGGCAGCGTCACTTATTCTGTGAGTGGACACACCGCCATACTGACAGTATTGGGCAGCGCCACTCATCCTGTGAGTGGACACACCGCCATAGTGACAGTATTGGGCAGCGTCACTCATCCTGTGAGTGGACACACCGCCATAGTGACAGTATTGGGCAGCGCCACTCATCTTGTGAGTTGACACACCGCCATAGTGACAGTATTGGTCAGCGCCATTCATCCTGTGAGTGGACACACCGCCATAGTGACAGTATTGGGCAGCGTCACTCATCCTGTGAGTGGACACACTGCCAGTGACAGTACTGGTCAGCGCCACTCATCCTGTGAGTGGACACACCGCCATAGTGACAGTATTGGGCAGCGTCACTCATCTTGTGAGAGGACACACCACCATAGTGACAGTATTGGGCAGCGTCACTCATCCTGTGAGTGGACACACCGCCATAGTGACAGTATTGGGCAGCGCCACTCATCCTGTGAGTGGACACACTGCCATAGTGACAATATTGGGCAGCGCCACTCATCCTGTGAGTGGACACACCGCCATAGTGACAGTATTGGGCAGCGCCACTCATCCTGTGAGTGGACACACCGCCATAGTGACAGTATTGGGCAGCGCCACTCATCCTGTGAGTGGACACACCGCCATAGTGACAGTATTGGGCAGCATCACTCATCCTGTGAGTGGACACACCGCCATAGTGACAGAATTGGGCAGCGTCACTCATCCTGTGAGTGGACACACCGCCATAGTGACAGAATTGGGCAGCGCCACTCATCCTGTGAGTGGACACACCGCCATAGTGACAGTATTGGGCAGCGTCACTCATCCTGTGAGTGGACACACCGCCATAGTGACAGTATTGGGCAGCGCCACTCATCCTGTGAGTGGACACACCGCCATAGTGACAGTATTTGGCAGCGACACTCATTCTGTGAGTGGACACACCGCCATAGTGACAGTATTGGGCAGCGACACTCATCCTGTGAGTGGACACACCACCATAGTGACAGTATTGGGCAGCGTCACTCATCCTGTGAGTGGACACACCGCCATAGTGACAGTATTGGGCAGCGCCACTCATCCTGTGAGTGGACACACCGCCATAGTGACAGTATTGGGCACGCCACTCATCCTGTGAGTGGACACACCGCCATAGTGACAGTATTGGGCAGCGCCACTCATCCTGTGAGTGGACACACCGCCATAGTGACAGTATTGGGCAGCGTCACTCATCCTGTGAGTGGACACACCGCCATAGTGACAGTATTGGGCAGCACCACTCATCCTGTGAGTGGACACACCGCCATAGTGACAGAATTGGGCAGCGCCACTCATCCTGTGAGTGGACACACCGCCATAGTGACAGTATTGGGCAGCGCCACTCATCCTGTGAGTGGACACACCACCATAGTGAGAGTATTGGCAGTGCCACTCATTTTGTGAGTGGATACACCGCCATAGTGACAGTATTGGGCAGCGCCACTCATCCTGTGAGTGGACACACCGCCATAGTGACAGTATTGGGCAGCGTCACTCATCCTGTGAGTGGACACACTGCCAGTGACAGTACTGGTCAGCGCCACTCATCCTGTGAGTGGACACACCGCCATAGTGACAGTATTGGGCAGCATCACTCATCTTGTGAGAGGACACACCACCATAGTGACAGTATTGGGCAGCGTCACTCATCCTGTGAGTGGACACACCGCCATAGTGACAGTATTGGGCAGCGCCACTCATCCTGTGAGTGGACACACCGCCATAGTGACAATATTGGGCAGCGCCACTCATCCTGTGAGTGGACACACCGCCATAGTGACAGTATTGGGCAGCGCCACTCATCCTGTGAGTGGACACACCGCCATAGTGACAGTATTGGGCAGCGCCACTCATCCTGTGAGTGGACACACCGCCATAGTGACAGTATTGGGCAGCATCACTCATCCTGTGAGTGGACACACCGCCATAGTGACAGAATTGGGCAGCGTCACTCATCCTGTGAGTGGACACACCGCCATAGTGACAGAATTGGGCAGCGCCACTCATCCTGTGAGTGGACACACCGCCATAGTGACAGTATTGGGCAGCGCCACTCATCCTGTGAGTGGACACACCACCATAGTGAGAGCATTGGGCAGCGCCACTCATTTTGTGAGTGGACACACCGCCATAGTGACAGTATTGGGCAGCGCCACTCATCCTGTGAGTGGACACACCGCCATAGTGACAGTATTTGGCAGCGACACTCATTCTGTGAGTGGACACACCGCCATAGTGACAGTATTGGCAGCGACACTCATCCTGTGAGTGGACACACCACCATTGTGACAGTATTGGGCAGCGTCACTCATCCTGTGAGTGGACACCCGCCATAGTGACAGTATTGGGCAGCGCCACTCATCCTGTGAGTGGACACACCGCCATAGTGACAGTATTGGGCAGCGCCACTCATCCTGTGAGTGGACACACCGCCATAGTGACAGTATTGGGCAGCGCCACTCATCCTGTGAGTGGACACACCGCCATAGTGACAGTATTGGGCAGCGTCACTCATCCTGTGAGTGGACACACCGCCATAGTGACAGTATTGGGCAGCACCACTCATCCTGTGAGTGGACACACCGCCATAGTGACAGTATTGGGCAGCGCCACTCATCCTGTGAGTGGACACACCGCCATAGTGACAGTATTGGGCAGCGCCACTCATCCTGTGAGTGGACACACCACCATAGTGAGAGTATTGGGCAGTGCCACTCATTTGTGAGTGGATACACCGCCATAGTGACAGTATTGGCAGCGCCACTCATCCTGTGAGTGGACACACCGCCATAGTGACAGTATTGGCAGCGCCACTCATCCTGTGAGTGGACACACCCGCCATAGTGACAGTATTGGGCAGCGACACTCATCCTGTGAGTGGACACACCACCATAGTGACAGTATTGGTCAGCGTCACTCANCCTACCATCACCCCCACCCCATTCTGACCCCGACACCCCTTCCCCATTCCCATCATGTCCCCCCTCCCGCCTTTCCCCCCTGTCCCCCCTCCCGCCTTTCCCCCCTGTCCCCCCTCCACCTTCATCCCATACCCTCCCTATCCCTCTTCCCCCCCTCACCCTGTATCCTCCATGTCCCCCCTATCTCCTTAACCCACACCCTACCTGTCCCCAATTCCCTTAAACCCCCCCACCCCCCACCCCAAAATCCTCTGAGACCCTGCAAACCACCTCACAGATCTTCTCACCCACGGAACAGCTTCCCACACCAGCAGAATGCTCGCCAAGAAAGGGACAAGAAAATGAACAGAAGAAAGTGAGCTTCAAGGCAATGTACATTAACATAGATGGGATTACAAATAAAACAAGTGAACTTGAAGAATGAGCACTAGAAGAAAACCCAGACATAATAGCACTCACAGAAACAAAGCTAACGAAAATCATAACAAATGCAGTGTTTCCACAGGGCTACTATGTAGTGAGGAAAGAGAGAGAAGGGAGAGGAGGAGGTGGTGTAGCTTTGCTAATAAGAGAAGGTTGGACATTCGAAGAGATGGTAATTCAGAACTGTGAAGGTTTCAGTGACTACATATCAGGCACCATTGCAACTGGAGGACAGAAAATCATAGTAGTAGTCATATATAACCCCCCACCGAATGACAGAAGACCCAGACAGGAATATGATAGAAACAACATGGCCACCATCAATATAATAGAGAGAGCAGCTTCTGTTGCTAGCAGGAATGGATCCAGACTACTAATCATGGGAGACTTCAACCATGGGAAGATAGATTGGGGGAACAGAGACCCACATGGAGGCCCAGACACATGGAGAGCTAAGCTGCTGGATGTGGCAACAAGAAACTTTCTAAGTCAACACGTCAAGGGACCAACAAGAATGAGAGGAGGAGATGAACCAGCCTTGCTTGATCTGATATTTACCCTAAATGAGTCGGATATAAGGGAAGTTAAGTTGGAAGCCCCATTGGGAATGAGTGATCATAGTGTATTGAGCTTTGAGTACCTGGTTGAGCTAGGAATTATCACCCCCAAAAAAGAACTGAGAAACAAAGGGCTGGCATACCGAAAGGGAAACTATGAAGAGATGAATAAATTCCTATGGGATATACATTGGGACACAGAACTTGGAATCAAGTCTGTACAAGACATGATGGACTATGTCACCCAAAAATGTCAGGAGGCTGTAAGCAGGTTTGTCCCAGCCCGACAGGAAAAAATATAGAGAAGGAAAGGAAGAATCCGTGGTTTAATAGGGAATGTATGAAAGCAAAGGAGCTGAACAAAAGGGCATGGAGGAACTTCCGTAATAACAGAACACTAGAAAGTAGAGAGAGATACCAGAGAACCAGGAACGAGTATGTTAGTGTGAGAAGAGCAGCTGAGAAAAGGTATGAAAATGATATAGCTAATAAAGCCAAGACCGAATCAAAGCTACTACACAGTCACATCAGGAGGAAGACAACAGTGAAGGAACAGGTGATGAAACTTAGGGTGGGCGAGGACAGGTACACAGAGAATGACAAAGAGGTGTGTGAAGAACTCAACAAAAGGTTCCAGGAGGTCTTTACAATAGAACAGGGAGATGTCACGGCACTAGGAGACTTGGCAGCAAACCAGGTGACCTTGGAAAGGTTCGAAATTACAAGAGATGAGGTCAAGAAGCACCTACTAGAGCTGGATGTGAGAAAAGCTGTTGGGCCGAACGGAATCTCGCCATGGGTATTGAAAGAGTGTGGAGGAGCACTTTGCTTGCCACTCTCCATAGTGTATAGTAGGTCACTGGAAACGGCAGACCTACCAGAAATATGGAAGACTGCTAATGTAGTACCAATATACAAAAAGGGTGACAGACAAGAGGCACTAAACTACAGGCCAGTGTCCTTAACATGTATACCATACCTTGAGGTTACCTTGAGGTGCTTCCGGGGCTTAGCGTCCCCGCGGCCCGGTCATCAACCAGGCCTCCTGGTTGCTGGACTGATCAACCAGGCCGTTGGACGCGGCTGCTCGCAGCCTGACGTATGAGTCACAGCCTGGTTGATCAGGTTTCCAAATCTTCTCCATCACCATGCAAGGTGATGGAGAAGATTTTGAAAATCTGGAGAGAAGAGACTTCGTGACAATCCATCAACATGGGTTCAGGGAAGGTAAATCTTGCCTTACAGGCTTGATAGAATTCTACGATCAGGTGACAAAGATTAAGCAAGAAAGAGAAGGATGGGCGGACTGAATATTTTTGGACTGTCGGAAAGCCTTTGACACAGTACCCCATAAAAGGTTGATGCATAAGCTGGAGAAACAAGCAGGAGTAACTGGTAGGGCGCTCCAGTGGATAAACGAGTACCTAAGCAATAGGAAGCAGAGAGTTACAGTGAGGGGTGAGACCTCAGAATGGCGTGAAGTCACCAGTGGAGTCCCACAGGGCTCTGTACTTGGACCTATCCTGTTTCTGATATACGTAAATGATCTCCCAGAGGGTATAGACTCATTCCTCTCAATGTTTGCTGACGATGCCAAAATTATGAGAAGGATTAAGACAGAGAAGGACAGCTTGAGGTTTCAAGAAGACCTGGACAAGCTGCAGGAATGGTCGAACAAATGGCTGTTAGAGTTTAACCCAAGCAAATGTAATGTAATGAAGATAGGGGTAGGAAGCAGGAGACCAGATACAAGGTATCATTTGGGAGCACCCAAATGGAAGAGAGAACACAAAA
>WNGS01163696.1:3617-18572 GCA_020271785.1 Procambarus virginalis
GGTATTGTTGTACCTATGGTCGGTATTGTTGTACCTATGGTCGGTATTGTTGTACCTATGGTCGGTATTGTTGTACCTATGTCAGTATTGTTGTACCTATGGTCAGTATTGTTGTACCTATGGTCGGTATTGTTGTACCTATGGTCAGTATTGTTGTACCTATGGTCGGTATTGTTGTACCTATGGTCGGTATTGTTGTACCTATGGTCGGTATTGTTGTACCTATGGTCAGTATGTTGTACCTATGGTCGTCAGTATTGTTGTACCTATGGTCAGTATTGTTGTACCTATGGTCGGTATTGTTGTACCTATGGTCGGTATTGTTGTACCTATGGTCAGTATTGTTGTACCTATGGTCGTATTGTTGTACCTATGGTCGGTATTGTTGTACCTATGGTCGGTATTGTTGTACCTATGGTCGGTATTGTTGTACCTATGGTCGGTATTGTTGTACCTATGGTCGGTATTGTTGTACCTATGGTCGGTATTGTTGTACCTATGGTTGGTATTGTTGTACCTATGGTCGGTATTGTTGTACCTATGGTCGGTATTGTTGTACCTATGGTCGGTATTGTTGTACCTATGGTCGGTATTGTTGTACCTATGGTCGGTATTGTTGTACCTATGGTCGGTATTGTTGTACCTATGGTCGGTATTGTTGTACCTATGGTCGGTATTGTTGTACCTATGGTCGGTATTGTTGTACCTATGGTCGGTATTGTTGTACCTATGGTCGGTATTGTTGTACCTATGGTCGGTATTGTTGTACCTATGGTCGGTATTGTTGTACCTATGGTCGGTATTGTTGTACCTATGGTCGGTATTGTTGTACCTATGGTCGGTATTGTTGTACCTATGGTCGGTATTGTTGTACCTATGGTCGGTATTGTTGTACCTATGGTCGGTATTGTTGTACCTATGGTCGGTATTGTTGTACCTATGGTCGGTATTGTTGTACCTATGGTCGGTATTGTTGTACCTATGGTCGGTATTGTTGTACCTATGGTCGGTATTGTTGTACCTATGGTCGGTATTGTTGTACCTATGGTCGGTATTGTTGTACCTATGGTCGGTATTGTTGTACCTATGGTCGGTATTGTTGTACCTATGGTCGGTATTGTTGTACCTATGGTCGGTATTGTTGTACCTATGGTCGGTATTGTTGTACCTATGGTCGGTATTGTTGTACCTATGGTCGGTATTGTTGTACCTATGGTCGGTATTGTTGTACCTATGGTCGGTATTGTACCTATGGTCGGTATTGTTGTACCTATGGTCGGTATTGTTGTACCTATGGTCGGTATTGTTGTACCTATGGTCGGTATTGTTGTACCTATGGTCGGTATTACTGTACCTATGGTCGGTATTGTTGTACCTATGGTCGGTATTGTTGTACCTATGGTCGGTATTGTTGTACCTATGGTCGGTATTGTTGTACCTATGGTCGGTATTGTTGTACCTATGGTCGGTATTGTTGTACCTATGGTCGGTATTGTTGTACCTATGGTCGGTATTGTTGTACCTATGGTCGGTATTGTTGTACCTATGGTCGGTATTGTTGTACCTATGGTCGGTATTGTTGTACCTATGGTCGGTATTGTTGTACCTATGGTCGGTATTGTTGTACCTATGGTCGGTATTGTTGTACCTATGGTCGGTATTGTTGTACCTATGGTCGGTATTGTTGTACCTATGGTCGGTATTGTTGTACCTATGGTCGGTATTGTTGTACCTATGGTCGGTATTGTTGTACCTATGGTCGGTATTGTTGTACCTATGGTCGGTATTGTTGTACCTATGGTCGGTATTGTTGTACCTATGGTCGGTATTGTTGTACCTATGGTCGGTATTGTTGTACCTATGGTCGGTATTGTTGTACCTATGGTCGGTATTGTTGTACCTATGGTCGGTATTGTTGTACCTATGGTCGGTATTGTTGTACCTATGGTCGTATTGTTGTACCTATGGTCGGTATTGTTGTACCTATGGTCGGTATTGTTGTACCTATGGTCGGTATTGTTGTACCTATGGTCGGTATTGTTGTACCTATGGTCGGTATTGTTGTACCTATGGTCGGTATTGTTGTACCTATGGTCGGTATTGTTGTACCTATGGTCGGTATTGTTGTACCTATGGTCGGTATTGTTGTACCTATGGTCGGTATTGTTGTACCTATGGTCGGTATTGTTGTACCTATGGTCGTATTGTTGTACCTATGGTCGGTATTGTTGTACCTATGGTCGGTATTGTTGTACCTATGGTCGGTATTGTTGTACCTATGGTCGGTATTGTTGTACCTATGGTCGGTATTGTTGTACCTATGGTCGGTATTGTTGTACCTATGGTCGGTATTGTTGTACCTATGGTCGGTATTGTTGTACCTATGGTCGGTATTGTTGTACCTATGGTCGGTATTGTTGTACCTATGGTCGGTATTGTTGTACCTATGGTCGGTATTGTTGTACCTATGGTCGGTATTGTTGTACCTATGGTCGGTATTGTTGTACCTATGGTCGGTATTGTTGTACCTATGGTCGGTATTGTTGTACCTATGGTCGGTATTGTTGTACCTATGGTCGGTATTGTTGTACCTATGGTCGGTATTGTTGTACCTATGGTCGGTATTGTTGTACCTATGGTCGGTATTGTTGTACCTATGGTCGGTATTGTTGTACCTATGGTCGGTATTGTTGTACCTATGGTCGGTATTGTTGTACCTATGGTCGGTATTGTTGTACCTATGGTCGGTATTGTTGTACCTATGGTCGGTATTGTTGTACCTATGGTCGGTATTGTTGTACCTATGGTCGGTATTGTTGTACCTATGGTCGGTATTGTTGTACCTATGGTCGGTATTGTTGTACCTATGGTCGGTATTGTTGTACCTATGGTCGGTATTGTTGTACCTATGGTCGGTATTGTTGTACCTATGGTCGGTATTGTTGTACCTATGGTCGGTATTGTTGTACCTATGGTCGGTATTGTTGTACCTATGGTCGGTATTGTTGTACCTATGGTCGGTATTGTTGTACCTATGGTCGGTATTGTTGTACCTATGGTCGGTATTGTTGTACCTATGGTCGGTATTGTTGTACCTATGGTCGGTATTGTTGTACCTATGGTCGGTATTGTTGTACCTATGGTCGGTATTGTTGTACCTATGGTCGGTATTGTTGTACCTATGGTCGGTATTGTTGTACCTATGGTCGGTATTGTTGTACCTATGGTCGGTATTGTTGTACCTATGGTCGGTATTGTTGTACCTATGGTCGGTATTGTTGTACCTATGGTCGGTATTGTTGTACCTATGGTCGGTATTGTTGTACCTATGGTCGGTATTGTTGTACCTATGGTCGGTATTGTTGTACCTATGGTCGGTATTGTTGTACCTATGGTCGGTATTGTTGTACCTATGGTCGGTATTGTTGTACCTATGGTCGGTATTGTTGTACCTATGGTCGGTATTGTTGTACCTATGGTCGGTATTGTTGTACCTATGGTCGGTATTGTTGTACCTATGGTCGGTATTGTTGTACCTATGGTCGGTATTGTTGTACCTATGGTCGGTATTGTTGTACCTATGGTCGGTATTGTTGTACCTATGGTCGGTATTGTTGTACCTATGGTCGGTATTGTTGTACCTATGGTCGGTATTGTTGTACCTATGGTCGGTATTGTTGTACCTATGGTCGGTATTGTTGTACCTATGGTCGGTATTGTTGTACCTATGGTCGGTATTGTTGTACCTATGGTCGGTATTGTTGTACCTATGGTCGGTATTGTTGTACCTATGGTCGGTATTGTTGTACCTATGGTCGGTATTGTTGTACCTATGGTCGGTATTGTTGTACCTATGGTCGGTATTGTTGTACCTATGGTCGGTATTGTTGTACCTATGGTCGGTATTGTTGTACCTATGGTCGGTATTGTTGTACCTATGGTCGGTATTGTTGTACCTATGGTCGGTATTGTTGTACCTATGGTCGGTATTGTTGTACCTATGGTCGGTATTGTTGTACCTATGGTCGGTATTGTTGTACCTATGGTCGGTATTGTTGTACCTATGGTCGGTATTGTTGTACCTATGGTCGGTATTGTTGTACCTATGGTCGGTATTGTTGTACCTATGGTCGGTATTGTTGTACCTATGGTCGGTATTGTTGTACCTATGGTCGGTATTGTTGTACCTATGGTCGGTATTGTTGTACCTATGGTCGGTATTGTTGTACCTATGGTCGGTATTGTTGTACCTATGGTCGGTATTGTTGTACCTATGGTCGGTATTGTTGTACCTATGGTCGGTATTGTTGTACCTATGGTCGGTATTGTTGTACCTATGGTCGGTATTGTTGTACCTATGGTCGGTATTGTTGTACCTATGGTCGGTATTGTTGTACCTATGGTCGGTATTGTTGTACCTATGGTCGGTATTGTTGTACCTATGGTCGGTATTGTTGTACCTATGGTCGGTATTGTTGTACCTATGGTCGGTATTGTTGTACCTATGGTCGGTATTGTTGTACCTATGGTCGGTATTGTTGTACCTATGGTCGGTATTGTTGTACCTATGGTCGGTATTGTTGTACCTATGGTCGGTATTGTTGTACCTATGGTCGGTATTGTTGTACCTATGGTCGGTATTGTTGTACCTATGGTCGGTATTGTTGTACCTATGGTCGGTATTGTTGTACCTATGGTCGGTATTGTTGTACCTATGGTCGGTATTGTTGTACCTATGGTCGGTATTGTTGTACCTATGGTCGGTATTGTTGTACCTATGGTCGGTATTGTTGTACCTATGGTCGGTATTGTTGTACCTATGGTCGGTATTGTTGTACCTATGGTCGGTATTGTTGTACCTATGGTCGGTATTGTTGTACCTATGGTCGGTATTGTTGTACCTATGGTCGGTATTGTTGTACCTATGGTCGGTATTGTTGTACCTATGGTCGGTATTGTTGTACCTATGGTCGGTATTGTTGTACCTATGGTCGGTATTGTTGTACCTATGGTCGGTATTGTTGTACCTATGGTCGGTATTGTTGTACCTATGGTCGGTATTGTTGTACCTATGGTCGGTATTGTTGTACCTATGGTCGGTATTGTTGTACCTATGGTCGGTATTGTTGTACCTATGGTCGGTATTGTTGTACCTATGGTCGGTATTGTTGTACCTATGGTCGGTATTGTTGTACCTATGGTCGGTATTGTTGTACCTATGGTCGGTATTGTTGTACCTATGGTCGGTATTGTTGTACCTATGGTCGGTATTGTTGTACCTATGGTCGGTATTGTTGTACCTATGGTCGGTATTGTTGTACCTATGGTCGGTATTGTTGTACCTATGGTCGGTATTGTTGTACCTATGGTCGGTATTGTTGTACCTATGGTCGGTATTGTTGTACCTATGGTCGGTATTGTTGTACCTATGGTATTTGTTGTACCTATGGTCGGTATTGTTGTACCTATGGTCGGTATTGTTGTACCTATGGTCGGTATTGTTGTACCTATGGTCGGTATTGTTGTACCTATGGTCGGTATTGTTGTACCTATGGTCGGTATTGTTGTACCTATGGTCGGTATTGTTGTACCTATGGTCGGTATTGTTGTACCTATGGTCGGTATTGTTGTACCTATGGTCGGTATTGTTGTACCTATGGTCGGTATTGTTGTACCTATGGTCGGTATTGTTGTACCTATGGTCGGTATTGTTGTACCTATGGTCGGTATTGTTGTACCTATGGTCGGTATTGTTGTACCTATGGTCGGTATTGTTGTACCTATGGTCGGTATTGTTGTACCTATGGTCGGTATTGTTGTACCTATGGTCGGTATTGTTGTACCTATGGTCGGTATTGTTGTACCTATGGTCGGTATTGTTGTACCTATGGTCGGTATTGTTGTACCTATGGTCGGTATTGTTGTACCTATGGTCGGTATTGTTGTACCTATGGTCGGTATTGTTGTACCTATGGTCGGTATTGTTGTACCTATGGTCGGTATTGTTGTACCTATGGTCGGTATTGTTGTACCTATGGTCGGTATTGTTGTACCTATGGTCGGTATTGTTGTACCTATGGTCGGTATTGTTGTACCTATGGTCGGTATTGTTGTACCTATGGTCGGTATTGTTGTACCTATGGTCGGTATTGTTGTACCTATGGTGGTATTGTTGTACCTATGGTCGGTATTGTTGTACCTATGGTCGGTATTGTTGTACCTATGGTCGGTATTGTTGTACCTATGGTCGGTATTGTTGTACCTATGGTCGGTATTGTTGTACCTATGGTCGGTATTGTTGTACCTATGGTCAGTATTGTTGTACCTATGGTCGGTATTGTTGTACCTATGGTCGGTATTGTTGTACCTATGGTCGGTATTGTTGTACCTATGGTTGGTATTGTTGTACCTATGGTTGGTATTGTTGTACCTATGGTCGGTATTGTTGTACCTATGGTCGGTATTGTTGTACCTATGGTCGGTATTGTTGTACCTATGGTCGGTATTGTTGTACCTATGGTCGGTATTGTTGTACCTATGGTCGGTATTGTTGTACCTATGGTCAGTATTGTTGTACCTATGGTTGGTATTGTTGTACCTATGGTTGGTATTGTTGTACCTATGGTCGGTATTGTTGTACCTATGGTCGGTATTGTTGTACCTATGGTCAGTATTGTTGTACCTATGGTCGGTATTGTTGTACCTATGGTCAGTATTGTTGTACCTATGGTCAGTATTGTTGTACCTATGGTCAGTATTGTTGTACCTATGGTCGGTATTGTTGTACCTATGGTCGGTATTGTTGTACCTATGGTCGTATTGTTGTACCTATGGTCGGTATTGTTGTACCTATGGTCGGTATTGTTGTACCTATGGTCGGTATTGTTGTACCTATGGTCGGTATTGTTGTACCTATGGTCGGTATTGTTGTACCTATGGTCGTATTGTTGTACCTATGGTCGGTATTGTTGTACCTATGGTCGGTATTGTTGTACCTATGGTCGTATTGTTGTACCTATGGTCGGTATTGTTGTACCTATGGTGGTATTGTTGTACCTATGGTCGGTATTGTTGTACCTATGGTCAGTATTGTTGTACCTATGGTCGGTATTGTTGTACCTATGGTTGGTATTGTTGTACCTATGGTTGGTATTGTTGTACCTATGGTCGGTATTGTTGTACCTATGGTTGGTATTGTTGTACCTATGGTCGGTATTGTTGTACCTATGGTCGGTATTGTTTAACCTATGGTCGGTATTGTTGTACCTATGGTCGGTATTGTTGTACCTATGGTTGGTATTGTTGTACCTATGTCGGTATTTTTGTACCTATGGTCGGTATTGTTGTACCTATGGTCGGTATTGTTGTACCTATGGTCGTATTGTTGTACCTATGGTCGGTATTGTTGTACCTATGGTCGTATTGTTGTACCTATGGTTGTATTGTTGTACCTATGGTCGGTATTGTTGTACCTATGGTCGGTATTGTTGTACCTATGGTTGGTATTGTTGTACCTATGGTCGGTATTGTTGTACCTATGGTCGGTATTGTTGTACCTATGGTTGGTATTGTTGTACCTATGGTCGGTATTGTTGTACCTATGGTCGGTATTGTTGTACCTATGGTTGGTATTGTTGTACCTATGGTCGGTATTGTTGTACTTATGGTTATATTGTTGTACTATGGTCGGTATTGTTGTACCTATGGTCGGTATTGTTGTACCTATGGTCAGTATTGTTGTACATATGGTCGGTATTGTTGTACCTATGGTCGGTATTGTTGTACCTATGGTCGGTATTGTTGTACCTATGGTTGGTATTGTTGTACCTATGGTCGGTATTGTTGTACCTATGGTCGGTATTGTTGTACCTATGGTTGGTATTGTTGTACCTATGGTCGGTATTGTTGTACCAATGGTCGGTATTGTTGTACCTATGGTTGGTATTGTTGTACCTATGGTCGGTATTGTTGTACCTTATGGTCGGTATTGTTGTACCTATGGTCGGTATTGTTTTACCTATGGTCGGTATTGTTGTACCTGTGGTCAGTATTGTTGTACCTATGATCGGTATTGTTGTACCTATGGTCGGTATTGTTGTACCTGTGGTCGGTATTGTTGTACCTATGGTTGGTATTGTTGTACCTGTGGACGGTATTGTTGTACATATGGTCGGTATTGTTGTACCTGTGGTCGGTATTGTTGTACCTATGGTCGGTATTGTTGTACCTATGGTTGGTATTGTTGTACCTATGGTTGGCATTGTTGTACCTATGGTTGGTATTGTTGTACCTATGGTCGGTATTGTTGTACCTATGGTCGGTATTGTTTAACCTATGGTCGGTATTGTTGTACCTATGGTCAGTATTGTTGTACCTTTGGTCAGTATTGTTGTACCTATGGTTGGTATTGTTGTACCTAATGTTGGTATTGTTGTACCTGTGGTCGGTATTGTTGTACCTATGGTCAGTATTGTTGTACCTATGGTCGGTATTGTTGTACCTATGGTCGTATTGTTGTACCTATGGTCGGTATGTTGTACCTATGGTCGGTATTGTTGTACCTATGGTCAGTATTGTTGTACCTATGGTCGGTATTGTTGTACCTATGGTCGGTATTGTTGTACCTATGGTCAGTATTGTTTTACCTATGGTTGGTATTGTTGTACCTATGGTCGGTATTGTTGTACCTATGGTTGGTATTGTTGTACCTATGGTCGGTATTGTTGTACCTATGGTTGGTATTGTTGTACCTATGGTCGGTATTGTTGTACCTATGGTTGGTATTGTTGTACCTATGGTCAGTATTGTTGTACCTATGGTCGGTATTGTTGTACCTATGGTCGGTATTGTTGTACCTATGGTCGGTATTGTTGTACCTATGGTCGGTATGTTTGTACCTATGGTTGGTATGTTGTACTATGGTTGGTATTGTTGTACCTATGGTCGGTATTGTTGTACCTATGGTCGGTATTTTTGTACCTATGGTCGGTATTGTTGTACCTATGGTCGGTATTGTTGTACCTATGGTCAGTATTGTTGTACTATGGTCGGTATTGTTGTACCTGTCGTCGGTATTGTTGTACCTATGGTCGGTATTGTTGTACCTATGGTTGGTATTGTTGTACCTATGGTTGGTATTGTTGTACCTATGTTGTTGGTATTGTTGTACCTATGGTTGGTATTGTTGTACCTATGGTCGGTATTGTTGTACCTATGGTCGGTATNAAATGCACATTACTAACTAATTATTTTATTCAAAATCTAAAACAAAATCTAAATAAAGGCACACCCTGACTTATACATTTATCGGCAATGAGTTGACCTATTCCCTATTACAATACTCTAAGCAACTTTACCTTATTGGCGACCAGCTCGTGCTAAGGTCTTGGGGAGAGGTGGAGTGGACAATATTGCTGTGTTGCTCCTGATCCCACACTGTCCTTCCCTTGTCCTGCTCCACACAGAAGCCAGAGCACGGTATTCTTCCAAGCCTTAGTTTTACCAAGTTACTAGCAAGGCTTAGGTTTTAACAACTAACCTCTGTTGCACTGAATGATCCAGATTGGTTGAATTATTTTAACTGAAGTTAATTACACAAGCATCTTAGAGAAGAGCTATTCCCAGTTACAAAATGGCTATTTGACCTTTGCGAAATAGTGGACATGGAAACTCTGATGACCTGTGTCCTCAGGTCGTCCAAATTCTTCCGCGCCGAGGTTTAGTCACGGCTCGTGACGTCACTGATGGTGACTTAACTCATCCTTCTAACAATCAGGGTACTCTTGATACTATAACCATGAATATTATTCAATTTGAACGAAGACTGATTTCTCTAAATTAATGAATACTATAGAATGATTCATTGTACGAAACTTGTGAACAAAGGCGCCAGTTATTTTCACCGCCAATTCCCCCAGGGCTGCTCCCGGGTCACCACACGTGGGTCCAGCTTCCCATTCTCCCATGTGTAGATAAAACATTCCGGATAATTCTTACAACAAACCTAGTTTGTTACATGTATTGTTGTACCTATGGTCAGTATTGTTGTACCTATAGTCAGTATTGTTGTACTATGGTCTGTATTGTTGTACCTATGGTCAGTATTGATGTACCTATGGTCAGTATTGTTGTACCAATGGTCAGTATTGTTGTACCTATGGTCGGTATTGTTGTACCTATGGTCAGTATTGTTGTACCTATGGTCAGTATTGTTGTACCTATGGTCAGTATTGTTGTACCTATGGTCGGTATTGTTGTACCTATGGTCAGTATTGTTGTACCTATGGTCAATATTGTTGTACCTATGGTCAGTATTGTTGTACCTATGGTCGGTATTGTTGTACCTATGGTCGGTATTGTTGTACCTATGGTCAGTATTGTTGTACCTATGGTCGGTATTGTTGTACCTATGGTCGGTATTGTTGTACCTATGGTCGGTATTGTTGTACCTATGGTCGGTATTGTTGTACCTATGGTCGGTATTGTTGTACCTATGGTCAGTATTGTTGTACCTATGGTCGGTATTGTTGTACCTATGGTCGGTATTGTTGTACCTATGGTCAGTATTGTTGTACCTATGGTCGGTATTGTTATACCTATGGTCGGTATTGTTGTACCTATGGTCGGTATTGTTGTACCTATGGTCGGTATTGTTGTACCTATGGTCGGTATTGTTGTACCTATGGTCAGTATTGTTGTACCTATGGTCGGTATTGTTGTACCTATGGTCAGTATTGTTGTACCTATGGTCAGTATTGTTGTACCTATGGTCAGTATTGTTGTACCTATGGTCGGTATTGTTGTACCTATGGTCGGTATTGTTGTACCTATGGTCAGTATTGTTGTACCTATGGTCGGTATTGTTGTACCTATGGTCGGTATTGTTGTACCTATGGTCGGTATTGTTGTACCTATGGTCGGTATTGTTGTACCTATGGTCGGTATTGTTGTACCTATGGTCAGTATTGTTGTACCTATGGTCAGTATTGTTGTACCTATGGTCAGTATTGTTGTACCTATGGTCGGTATTGTTGTACCTATGGTCAGTATTGTTGTACCTATGGTCGGTATTGTTGTACCTATGGTCGGTATTGTTGTACCTATGGTCGGTATTGTTGTACCTATGGTCGGTATTGTTGTACCTATGGTCGGTATTGTTGTACCTATGGTTAGTATTGTTGTACCTATGGTCAGTATTGTTGTACCTATGGTCGGTATTGTTGTACCTATGGTCGGTATTGTTGTACCTATGGTCGGTATTGTTGTACCTATGGTCGGTATTGTTGTACCTATGGTCAGTATTGTTGTACCTATGGTCGGTATTGTTGTACCTATGGTCGGTATTGTTGTACCTATGGTCAGTATTGTTGTACCTATGGTCGGTATTGTTGTACCTATGGTCGGTATTGTTGTACCTATGGTCAGTATTGTTGTACCTATGGTCGGTATTGTTGTACCTATGGTCGGTATTGTTGTACCTATGGTCGGTATTGTTGTACCTATGGTCGGTATTGTTGTACCTATGGTCGGTATTGTTGTACCTATAGTCGGTATTGTTGTACCTCAAGTCGGTATTGTTGTACCTATGGTCAGTATTGTTGTACCTATGGTCGGTATTGTTGTACCTATGGTCGGTATTGTTGTACCTATGGTCGGTATTGTTGTACCTATGGTCAGTATTGTTGTACCTATGGTCAGTATTGTTGTACCTATGGTCGGTATTGTTGTACCTATGGTCTGTATTGTTGTACCTATGGTCGGTATTGTTGTACCTATGGTCAGTATTGTTGTACCTATGGTCAGTATTGTTGTACCTATGGTCAGTATTGTTGTACCTATGGTCAGTATTGTTGTACCTATGGTCAGTATTGTTGTACCTATGGTCTGTATTGTTGTACCTATGGTCAGTATTGTTGTACCTATGGTCAGTATTGTTGTACCTATGGTCAGTATTGTTGTACCTATGGTCAGTATTGTTGTACCTATGGTCTGTATTGTTGTACCTATGGTCGGTATTGTTGTACCTATGGTCGGTATTGTTGTACCTATGGTCGGTATTGTTGTACCTATGGTCGGTATTGTTGTACCTATGGTCGGTATTGTTGTACCTGTGGTCAGTATTGTTGTACCTATGGTCAGTATTGTTGTACCTATGGTCGGTATTGTTGTACCTATGGTCGGTATTGTTGTACCTATGGTCGGTATTGTTGTAGTTATAGTCAGTTGAGGAGAAGTCATTATTGGTATTATTGTGGTTATCGTCAATGTTGTAATTATTATCGGTAATGTTCAAATAACATCTGTGATTTATGGTTATCTACGATAGTGTTGTTATCGTTGATGTTGTACTTATTGTCTGTGCTATTGTGGTTATCGTCGGTGTTATTCTTGTTATCATTGGTGGTGGTGTTGTTATCACCAGGATTGTTGCGGATGTGTTTAGTAGTGTTGTAGTTATCATCGAGGTTGTTTTGGCTATGGTCGCATTGTCGTGATTATCGTTGGTATTGTCGTAGTTATCGTAGACTTTGTTGCAGTTATCGTGGACTATATTGTAGTTTTTGTGGACTTTGTTGTGATTAGCGTTGACTTTTTTGCAGTTATCGTGATCTTTGTCGTAGTTATCGTTGACTTTGTTGTAGTTATCTTAGACTTTGTTGTAGTTATCTTAGACTTTGTTGTAGTTATCTGAGTCTTTGTTGTAGTTATCGTAGACTATGTCGTAGTTATCATAGACTTTGTCGTAGTTAACGTCAGTGTTGTTGTGGTCATCGTTGACGTAACTGTTGTTATCGTTTTCGTTAACAATAGTCTTGTTTGGGTAATCGTAAATAGTGGTATGGATCTTATTGACGGAGATATACTCCTTTACCCCGCACCCAGGACTCTCTACCCGCACAACCAGGACTCTCACCCGTCACCAGGACTCTTATCCCTCACCAAGGACTCTTACCCTCACCAGGACTCTTACCCCGTCCAACCAGACTCCACCCGCACCCAGGACTCTTCCCCGACTCACCCAGGACTCTTACCCTCACCAGGAACTCCTACCCGCACAGGACTCAGCCGCACAATGACTCTCCCCCCGCAACCAGGATCTCCACCCGCACCCAGGGACCTCTCACCCGCACCAGGACTCTCACCCGCACCAGGACTCTTACCCGCACCAGGACTCTTACCCGCACCAGGACTCTCACCCGCACCAGGACTCTTACCCGCACCAGGACTCTCACCCCCACCAGGACTCTTACCCGCACCAGGACTCTTACCCGCACCAGGACTCTTACCCGCACCAGGACTCTCACCCGCACCAGGCCTCTCACCCGCACCAGGACTCTCACCCCCACCAGGACTCTTACCCGCACCAGGACTCTCACCCGCACCAGGGCTCTCACCCGCACCAGGACTCTCACCCCCACCAGGACTCTCACCCGCACCAGGACTCTTACCCGCACCAGGACTCTTACCCGCACCAGGACTCTTACCCGCACCAGGACTCTTACCCGCACCAGGACTCTTACCCGCACCAGGACTCTTACCCGCACCAGGACTCTTACCCGCACCAGGACTCTTACCCGCACCAGGACTCTTACCCGCACCAGGACTCTCACCCGCACCAGGACTCTTACCCGCACCAGGACTCTCACCCGCACCAGGACTCCCACCCGCACCAGGGACTCTCACCCCCTCCCCGCACCAGGACTCTTAACCGCCACCAGGACTCTCCACTCACCCCCCCCCGCACCAGGGACTCTCACCCGCACCAGGACTCTTACCCGCACCAGGACTCTCACCCCCACCAGGACCCACCAACATCCGCCAGCACCCACCAGCACCTTCACCCGCACCAGGACTATCCTCACCCTCACCAGGGAATCTTACCCGGCACCAGGATTCTCACTCCTCCCGCACCAGGACTCTACCCGCACCCGCACAGGACTCTCACCCCGGTAGCAGGACTCTCACCCGCACCAGGACTCTCACCCGCACCAGGGCTCTCACCCGCACCAGGACTCTTACCCGCACCAGGACTCTCACCCGCACCCGGACTCTCACCCGCACCAGGACTCTCACCCGCACCAGGACTCTTACCCGCACCAGGACTCTCACCCGCACCAGGACTCCCACCCGCACCTAGGACCATCTCACACCCGTCCACCAGGACTCTTACCCGCACCAGGACTCTCACCCGCACCAGGACTCTCACCCGCACCAGGACGCTCACCCGCACCAGGACTCTTACCCGCACCAGGACTCTCACCCGCACCCGGACTCTCACCCGCACCAGGACTCTTACCCGCACCAGGACTCTCACCCGCACCAGGACTCTTACCCGCACCAGGACTCTTACCCGCACCAGGACTCTTACCCGCACCAGGACTCTTACCCGCACCAGGACTCTTACCCGCACCAGGACTCTCACCCCCACCAGGACTCTCACCCGCACCAGGACTCTCACCCCCACCAGGACTCTTACCCGCACCAGGACTCTTACCCGCACCAGGACTCTTACCCGCACCAGGACTCTCACCCGCACCCGGACTCTCACCCGCACCAGGACTCTCACCCCCACCAGGACTCTCACCCGCACCAGGACCCTCACCACTTACACCCGCACCAGGACTCTCACCCGCACCAGGACTCTTACCCGCACCAGGACTCTCACCCGCACCAGGACTCTCACCCGCACCAGGACTCTCACCCCCACCAGGACTCTCACCCGCACCAGGACTCTTACCCGCACCAGGACTCTTACCCGCACCAGGACTCTTACCCGCACCAGGACTCTTACCCCGCACCAGGACTCTCTACCACGCCCCCAGGACTCCTACTCCACGCACCAGGACTCTTACCCGCACCAGGACTCTTACCCGCACCAGGACTCTTACCCGCACCAGGACTCTCACCCGCACCAGGACGCTCACCCGCACCAGGACTCTCACCCGCACCAGGGCT
>WNGS01163696.1:27651-41626 GCA_020271785.1 Procambarus virginalis
ACACGACCATCATCACTCTTACCATCTGCACTACACACGACCATCATCACTGTAACCATCTACACTACACACAACCATCACTGTAACCATCTGCACTACACACGACCATCATCACTGTAACCATCGTCACTACACACAACAACCACTCTAAACATCTACACTACACACGATTATATCAAGTATTATTATATCATACATTCATATTATACATATTATACATATACACACGACTATATCAAGTCAAAGATAAACAGTCTCCGTGGTGTAGTGGTAAGACACTCGCCTGGCGTTCCGCGAGCGCTATGTCATGGGTTCGTATCCTGGCCGGGGAGGATTTACTGGGCGCAATTCCTTAACTGTAGCCTCTGTTTAACGCAACAGTAAAATGTGTACTTGGATGAAAAAAACGATTCTTCGCGGCAGGGGATTGTATTCTAGGGACCTGCCCGAAACGCTATGCGTACTAGTGGCTGTACAAGAATGTAACAACTCTTGTATATATCTCAAAAAAAAAAAATAAGACCTCTCCGTATGGAAAGGGTTCAAAGGTTTGTCATCAGACTAGTACCCGAGCTGAGAGGTATGAGCTACGAGGAGAGACTACGGGAATTAAACCTCACTTCGCTGGAAGACAGAAGAGTCAGGGGGGACATGATCACCACATTCAAGATTCTCAAGGGAATCGACAGGGTTGATAAAGACAGGCTATTTAACACAAGGGACACACGCACAAGGGGACAAAGGTGGAAACTGAGTGCCCAAATGAGCCACAGAGATATTAGAAAGAACTTTTTTAGTGTCAGAGTGGTTGACAAATGGAATGCATTAGGAAGTAATGTTTTGGAGGCTGATTCCATACACAGTTTCAAGTGTAGATATGATAGAGCCCAATAGGCTCAGGAAACTGAACACCTGTTGATTGACGGTTGGGAGGCGGGACCAAAGAGCCAGAGCTCAACCCCCGCAAGCACAACTAGGTGAGTACAACTAGGTGAGTACAGACCCTCGGACACTGCCCAAATATGCATACCATCAGGAGCAGTTGGTGTTCCCAGGTAGGTCACCCATCCTAGTACTAACCAAAGTTAACGGTGCTTAACCTGGCAGATGGATGGGACGAGACGCAGTGTTCTCAAGATGGTAGGTAGGTAGTATGGTCGTTGCAATTGTATACAAGTAGTAACTAATCATATGTTAGTGAGTGAGTCAGTGAGTCAAGATAATGGTAACTGTGGCGGGCGTGCAGGCAGGCAGGCAGGCGGAAGATACAACCATAGCAACCAATTCTCCATTAACCTTACCTTACCAACATAACCTAAACTACCCAAACTTAACCAACCTAAGAATACATATAATCTAAATTGCTTATTAAACCATAATTATGCTTGTTCTAACCTCAAATTTTATCCTGATTCTAATTCTAATCAAACTAACCTAACCAACCAACCTAACGAACCTAACCTCATATTCTAACCTCAAATATTATTAACCTTATTCTAATTCTAATTCTAACTAACCTAAACTAACCAACCTAACCAACCAACCTAACCCAACTAACCAAGATAACCAACCAACCTAACCAACCAACCTAACCAACCTAACCATCCAACCTAACCAACCTAACCAACCAAACCAACCAACCAACCTAACCAACCAACCAACCTAACCAACCAACCTAACCAACCAACCTAACCAAACACCTAACTAACCAACCTAACCAACCAACCTAAGCAACCCAAGCTAACCAACCAACTTAAGCAACTCATCCTAACCAACCAACCTAACCAACCCACCTAACTAACCAACCAACCTAAGCAACCCACCCAATCAACCTAACCAACCTATCCAACCAACCTAACCAACCAAGCTAACCAACCAACCTAAGCAACCCAACCAATCAACCTAACCAAGCTATCCAACCAACCTATCCAACCAACCTAACCAACCAACCTAAGCAACCCAACCAATCAACCTAACCAACCTATCCAACCAACCTATCCAACCAACCTAACCAACCAACCTTACAACCTATCCAACCAACCTAACCAACCCAACCAATCAACCTAACCAACCAACCAAAGCAACCTATCCAACCAACCTATCCAACCAACCTAACCTACCTAACCAACCAACCCAACCAATCAACCTAACCATCCAACCCACCCAATCAACCTAACCAACCTATCCAACCAACCTAACCAACCAACCTAACCAACCTAACCAATCAACCTAACCAACCAACCCAACTAATCAACCTTACCAACCGATCCAACCAATCCAACCAATCAACCAACCAACCTAAGCAACCTATCCAACCAACCTAACCAACCAACCTAAGCAACCCAACCATCCAACCTAACCAACCAACCTAACCAACCAACCTAAGCAACCTATCCAACCAACCTAAGCCACCTAACCAACCAACCTAAGCAACCTATCCAACCAACCTAAGCAACCAAACCGACCAACCTAAGCAACCTATCCAACCAACCTAAGCAACCTAACCAACCAACCTAACCAACCTATCCAACCAACCTAACCAACCAAGCTAACCAACCAACCTAAGCAACCCAACCAATCAACCTAACCAAGCTATCCAACCAACCTATCCAACCAACCTAACCAACCAACCTAAGCAACCCAACCAATCAACCTAACCAACCTATCCAACCAACCTATCCAACCAACCTAACCAACCAACCTTACAACCTATCCAACCAACCTAACCAACCCAACCAATCAACCTAACCAACCAACCAAAGCAACCTATCCAACCAACCTATCCAACCAACCTAACCTACCTAACCAACCAACCCAACCAATCAACCTAACCATCCAACCCACCCAATCAACCTAACCAACCTATCCAACCAACCTAACCAACCAACCTAACAAACCTAACCAATCAACCTAACCAACCAACCAAACTAATCAACCTTACCAACCGATCCAACCAATCCAACCAATCAACCAACCAACTAAGCAACCTATCCAACCAACCTAACCAACCAACCTAAGCAACCCAACCATCCAACCTAACCAACCAACCTAACCAACCAACCTAAGCAACCTATCCAACCAACCTAAGCCACTTAACCAACCAACCTAAGCAACCTATCCAACCAACCTAAGCAACCAAACCGACCAACCTAAGCAACCTATCCAACCAACCTAAGCAACCTAACCAACCAACCTAACCAACCTATCCAACCATCCTAAGCAACCTAAGCAACCAACCTAAGCAACCCAACCTAACCAACCTAAGCAACCCAACCTAACCAACCTAAGCAACCCAACCTAACCAACCAACCTAAGCAACCCAACCATCCAACCTAACCAACCAACCTAACCAACCAACCTAAGCAACCTATCCAACCAACCTAAGCCACCTAACCAACCAACCTAAGCAACCTATCCAACCAACCTAAGCAACCAAACCAACCAACCTAAGCAACCTATCCAACCAACCTAAGCAACCTAACCAACCAACCTAACCAACCTATCCAACCATCCTAAGCAACCTAACCAACCAACCTAAGCAACCCAACAACCTAACCAACCAACCTAACCAACCTAAGCAACCCAACCAACCTATCCAACCATCCTAAGCAACCTAACCAACCAACCTAAGCAACCTATCCACCAACCTAACCACCAACCTAACCAACCTAAGCAACCAACCAACCTAAGCAACCACCTAAGCAACCCAACCTAACCAACCAACCTAAGCAACCCAACCTAACCAACAAACCTAACCAACCAACCTAAGCAACCCACCAACTCTGGATACTCTGGATAGCCGAAGATTGATTAGCCAACCATTCAACCTAACCAACCAACCTAACCATCCTAAGCAACCAACCACCTAAGCAACCCAACGTAACCAACCCAACCAACCTAAACAACCCAACCAACTTAACCAATCAACCTAAGCAACCCAACCAATCAACCTTACCAACTATCCAACCAACCAACCAACCTAAGCAACCCAACCAATCAACCTTACCAACCTATCCAACGAACCTAACCAACCAACCTAACCAACCTAACCTTACCAACCTATCCAACCAACCCAACCAATCAACCAACCAACCTAAGCAACCTATCCAACCAACCTAACCAACCAACCAACCTAACCAACCAACCTAAGCAACCAACGAAAGCAACCTATCCAACTAACCTAGCCACCTAACCAACCAATCTAAGCAACCTATCCAACCACCTAAGCAACCCAACCAATCAACCTAACCAACCTATCCAACCACCTATCCAACCACCTAACCAACCAACCTAAGCAACCCACCCATCAACCTAACCAACCTATCCAACCAACCTATCCAACCACCTATCCAACCAACCTAACCTACATAACCAACCAACCCCCCAATCAACCTAACCAACCAACCCCCCATCAACCTAACCAACCTATCCAACCAACCTAACCAACCAACCTAAGCAACCCTACCAATCAACCTATCCAACCAACCTAACCAACCAACCTAACCATCCTAAGCAACCAACCAACCTAAGCAACCTAACCTAACCAACTAATCACTAATTTATCCAACCAACCTAAGCAACCCAACCAATCTAACCAACCCAACCAACCTAACCAATCAACCTAACCAACCTACCTAAGCAACCCAACCAATCAACCTTACCAACCTATCCAACCAACCTAACCAACCAACCCAACCAACCTAACCAACCAACCTATCCAACCAACCTAACCAACCAACCCAACCAACCTAACCAACCAACCTAAGCAACCCAACTAATCAACCTTACCAACCTATCCAACCAACCAACCAATCAACCAACTAACCTAAGCAACCTATCCAACTAACCAACCTAAGCAACCAACCTAAGCAACCCAACCTAACCAACCAACCTAAGCCACCTAACAAACCAACCTAAGCAACCTAACCAACCAACCTAAGCAACCTATCCAACCAACCTAAGCAACCTAACCAACCATCCTAACCAACCTAAGCAACCAACCTAAGCAACCCAACCAACCTAAGCAACCCAACCAACCATCCTAAGCAACCTATCCAACCAACCAACCCAACCAACCTATCCAACCTAACCTAAGCCTCCTAACCAACCAACCTAAGAACCCTGGATACTCTGGATACTCTGGATAGCCGAAGATTGATTAGCCAACCATTCAACCTATCCAACCAACCTAACCAACCAACCTAACCATCCTAAGCAACCAACCAACCTAAGCAACCCAACCTAACCAACCTACCTAACAAACCCAACCAACGTAACCAACCCAACCAACCTAACCAACCCAACCAACTTAACCAATCAACCTAAGCAACCCAACCAACCAACTTAAGCAACCCAACCAATCAACCTTACCAACCTATCCAACGAACCTAACCAACCAACCTAACCAACCCAACCTTACCAACCTATCCAACCAACCCAACCAATCAACCAACCAACCTAAGCAACCTATCCAACCAACCTAACCAACCAACCAACCTAAGCAACCCAACCTAAGCAACCCAACCTAACCAACCAACCTAAGCAACCCAACCATCCAACCTAACCAACCAACCTAAGCAACCTATCCAACTAACCTGAGCCACCTAACCAACCAACCTATCCAACCATCCTAAGCAACCTAACCAACCAACCTAACCAACCAACCTAAGCAACCAACCAACCTAAGCAACCGACCAACCTAGGCAACCCAACCTAACCATCCTAAGCAACCTAACCAACCAACCTAAGCAACCTATCCAACCAACCTATCCACCCAACCAACCATCCAACCTAACCAACCTAAGCAACCAACCTATCCAACCAACCTAAGCAACCTAAGCCACCTAATCAACCAACCTAAGCAACCAACCAAATATAACCCAACCCAACCATCCAACCTAACCAACCAACCGAACCAACCAACCTAAGCAACCTATTCAACCAACCTAAGCCACCTAACCAACCAACCTAAGCAACCTATCCAACCAACCTAAGCCACCTATCCAACCAACCTAAGCAACCCAACCATCCAACCTAACCAACCAACCTAAGCCACCTATCCAACCAACCTAAGCAACCTAAGCAACCTAACCAACCAACCTAACCAACCTAAGCAACCTAACCAACCAACCTAACCAACCCAACCATCCAACCTAACCAACCTATCCAACCAACCTAAGCCACCTATCCAACCAACCTAAGCAACCTAACCAACCAACCTAACCAACCAACCTAAGCAACCCAACCTAACCAACCAACCAACCTAAGCAACCAACCAAAGCAACGCAACCAACCTAAGCCACCAATCCAACCAACCTAAGCAACCTATCCAACCAACCTAAGTAACCAACCAACCTAACCAACCTAAGAACCAAATCTAACCAACCTAACCAACCAAATCAACTCAACCTAACCAACCAACCCAACCATCCTAAGCAACCTAACCAACCAACCTATTCAACCAATCCAACCAACCTAAGCAACCAACCAACCTAAGCAACCAACCAGCCTAAGCAACCTAAGCAACCTAACCATCCAACCAACCTAAGCCACCAATCCAACCAACCTAAGCAACCTATCCAACCAACCTAAGTAACCAACCAACCTAAGAACCAAATCTAACCAACCTAACCAACCAAATCAACTCAACCTAACCAACCAACCCAACCATCCTAAGCAACCTAACCAACCAACCTAACCAACCAATCCACCCAACCTAAGCAACCAACCAACCTAAGCAACCAACCAACCAATCCAACCAACCAGCCTAAGCAACCTAACCAACCCAAGCTAACAAACCGAACCAACCAACCTAAGCAACCCAGCTAACCAACCAACCTAACCAACCAACCTAACCAACCAATTAAGCAACCTAACCAAGCAACCTAACCAACCAATGAAAGCAACCTAACCAACTAACCTAACCCTTCTTATTATCTGACACGAACCTTCGGTGCGTGTCAAAGTCCATGAGTGTCCGTGTGCGTGTCCGTGTGAGTGTCCGTGTCCGTGTATCCATGTGGTTTTGGGTCCAGGAAGCTATTTGTGTCGACCCAAATTGCCTCCCTTCTCCCCACCTGAAATCCAAGTGGATTGAAAGACCTGCCAGAGGTCAGTGGATCCAGGTATCCGTCCGTGGGCCCCCGGACTTCAACCCTTCCCCACATTCCAAGGGGTCAGTCAATCAATCTTCGGCTATCCAGAGAATCTATCGAAACTGATGCTCCTACAGGAGGGGACACACAGAGAAATCTGTACCCTGTACTTGCAACCGTTCCGACAGGCTCGAACGCAGGTCGATTATAATGAAGAACATGTTCTATCCGACTAGGCCACGCTGGAGTTGCCTTCTGAATGAAATTTGGCCCTTGTATTTATATCTCATTGCAAGGTTAGTTAGTCTTCAGGGTTATTGTTGTGCTTCTATGTGTTGCGGTTATCGTTGTCCGTCATCGTTCACATTGTTAAGGTTATCGTTAGTTTTTGTCGTATGTGTCGCCGTTGTTCTCGTATTTAGGATTTTTTGTGGTTATGGTTAGCTGTGTTGTGGTTATCATCGACTTTGTTATTGTTATCGTAGACGTTGTTGTAGTTGTTACTCTTGACACAATCGTTGGTGTTGTTACTTGTTTTAGTTCTCTGTTATTGTTGCATTGCCGAGTAAGTTCCAGGGTGTTCACCAGGTTATTGATGTTCTTGGCTTGCTTGTCGTTGTGGTATTGTTATCTACAGAGTTATTGTGGATATCTCTCATATTGTTTGATTATCTTTGACGTAAAGATTGTCGTTGGTGTTACTGTAGTTTACATTCGAGTTGTGGTAGTTATAGCTATTGTTTTGGGGGAGGGATATCTATGCTGTTATTGTTGTCATCGATGATGAAGATATTGTTATCGTTGGCGCTATTGTGATTATTGATGGATGGTAATATAGTGTTATTGTTGACATTTATTGTTTGTGTTTATCGTTGGTTTTATTGTTATCGCGGCCGATATTATTTTTATCGTTGGCATAGTTGTGGATATCGTTAAGAGTGTTGTAGATATCGTCAATAACCTTAAGATTATTTTTGGCGTGATGGGTTTAACTTTTCGTATATTTGTGATTGTCATTGGTATTGTTGTACCTATGGTTGGTATTGTTGTACCTATGGTCGGTATTGTTGTACCTATGGTCAGTATTGTTGTACCTATAGTCGGTATTGTTGTACCTATGGTCAGCATTGTTGTACCTATGGTCGGTATTGTTGTGCCTATGGTCAGTATTGTTGTACCTATGGTCAGTATTGTTGTATCTATGGTCTGTATTGTTGTACCTATGGTCTGTATTGTTGTACCTATGGTCCGGTATTGTTGTACCTATAGTCGGTATTGTTGTTAGCTATGGTCTGTATTGTCGTACCTATGGTCTGTATTGTTGTACCTATGGTCTGTACTTGTTGTACCTATGGTCGGTATTGTCCGTACCTTTGGTCTGTATTGTTGTACCTATGGTCTGTATTGTTGTACCTATGGTCGGTATTGTTGTACCTATGGTCTGTATTGTTGTACCTATGGTCGGTATTGTTGTACCTATGGACGGTATGTTTTACCTATGGACGGTATTGTTGTACCTATAGTCGGTATTGATGTACCTGTGGACGGTATTGTTGTACCTGTGGACGGGATTGTTGTACTATGGTCGGTATTGTTGTACCTATGGTCGGTATTGTTGGACCTATGGTCGGTATTGTTGTACCTATGGTCGGTATTGTTGTAACCTACGGTCTGTATTGTTGTAACCTATGGTCTGTAGTGTTGTACCTATGGTCGTTCTTGTTGTACCTATGGTCGGTATTGTTGTACCTATGGTCGGTATTGTTGTAACTATGGTCGGTATTGTTGTACCTGCGGTCGGTATTGTGTACCTATTGACGGTATTGTTGTACCTATTGACGGTATTGTTGTACACTATGTCAGTATTGTTGTACCTATGGTCAGTATTGTTGTACCTATTGACGGTATTGTTGTACCTATAGTCTGTATTGTTGTACCTATGGACGGTATTGTTTTACCTATTGACGGTATTATTGTACCTATTGACGGTATTGTTGTACCTATGGTCTGTATTGTGTACCTGTGGACGGTATTGCTGTACCTATGGATGGCATTGTTGCACCTATGGTAGGTATTGTTGTACCTATGGTAGGTATTGTTGTACCTATGGTCGGTATTGTTGTACCTATGGTCGGTATTGTTGTACCTATGTCAGTATTGTTGTACCTATGGTCAGTATTTTTGTACCTATGGTCGGTATTGTTGTACCTATGGTCAGTATTGTTGTACCTATGGTCGGTATTGTTGTACCTATGGTCGGTATTGTTGTACCTGTGGTCAGTATTGTTGTACATATGGTCAGTATGTGTACTATGGTCAGTATTGTTGTACCTATGGTCAGTATTGTTGTACCTATGGTCGGTATTGTTGTACCTATGGTCTGTATTGTTGTACCTATGGTCAGTATTGTTGTACTATGGTCTGTATTGTTGTTAACTATGGTCTGTATTGTTGTACCTATGGTCTGTATTGTTGTACCTATGGTCTGTATTGTTGTACCTATGGTCGGTATTGTTGTAGCTAGGTCTGTATTGTTGTACCTATGGTCGGTACTGTTGTACCTATTGGTCTGTATTGTTGTACCTATGGTCGGTATTGTTGTACTATAGTCGGTATGGTTGTAGCTATGGTCTGTATTGTTGTACCTATGGTCTGTATTGTTGTACCTATGGTCGGTATTGTTGTACTTATGGTCTGTATTGTTGTACCTATGGTCTTGTATTGTTGTAACTATGGTCGGTATTGTTGTACCTAGTGTTCAGTATTGTTGTACCTATGTCGTATTGTTGTACCTATGGTCAGATGTATGTAACCTATGGTAACGGTATGTTTTACTATGGACGAGTATTGTTGACCTATGGTCGAGTTATTGTTGCTGTATGGTCTGTATTGTGTACCCTGATGGTCGGTATTGTGTAATGGCGGTTGTTTGTAACTATGGTCGTTTAGTTGTACCTATGGTCGGTATGTGCCTTTGTACTATTGGTCCTTGGTTGGTTGTATTGACATGAGTCGTACTTGCTTGTCCTATGGTCGGATTGCTTTAGTACCTATGAGTCGTATTGTTGTACCCTGATGGAGTCGTAGTTGTGGTACCTATGGTCAGTATGTTGTACCTATGGTCGGTATTGTTGTACCTAGGGTCGGTATTGTTGTACCATTGGTCAGTATGTTGTACCTATGGTCGGTATTGTTGTACACTATGGTCAGTATTGTTGTACCTATGGTCAGTATTGTTGTACCTATGGTCTGTATTGTGGTACCTTGGTCAGTATTGTTGTACCTATGGATGGTATTGTTGTACCTATGGTCGGTATTTGGATCTATGGTCGGTATTGTTTGTACCTATGGTCGGTATGTTGTAACTAGGTCCAGTATTGTTGTACCTATGGTCATTATTTTTTAACCTATGGTCAGTATTTTTGTAACTATGGTCAGTATTGTTGTACCTATGGTCGGTATTGTTGTACCTATGGTCGGTATGTTGTACTATGGTCAGTATGTTGTACCTATGGTCGGTATTAATGTACCTATGGTCGGTATTAATGTACCTATGGTCGGTATTGTTGTATCTCTGGGTCTGTATTGTGTACCTATGGTCGGTATTGTTGCACCTATGGTCGGTACTGTTGTACCTAGGGTACTGTATTAATGTACCTATGGTCGGTATTGTTGTACCTATGGTCTGTATTGTTGTACCTATGGTCTGTATTGTTGTTACCTATGGTCGGTATTGTTGTACCTATGGTCTGTATTGTTTTACCTAATGGTCGGTATTGTTGTAGCTATGGTCTGTATTGTCGTACCTATGGTCTGTATGTTGTACCTATGGTCTGTATTGTTGTACCTATGGTCGGTATTGTCCGTACTTATGGTCTGTATTGTTGTACCTATGGTCTGTATTGTTGGACCTATGGTCGGTATTGTTGGACCTATGGTCTGTCTTGTTACCTTCGGATTGTGTACCATTGGTCAGTATTGTTGTTCCTATTGACGGTATTGTTGTACCTATGGGCGGTATTGTGTCCTATGGGATGTACCTGTGGACGGTATTGTGTACCTGTGGACGGTATTGTTGTACCTATGGTCGGTATTGGTGTACCTATGGTCGGTATTGTTTGTACCTATGGTCGGTATTGTTTGTACCTAAGGTCGGTATTGTTTGTACCTACGGGTCTGTTATTGTTGTACCTATGGTCTGTATTGTTGTACCTATGTTCGTTATTGTTTACCTATGGTCGGTATTGTTGTACCTATGGTCGGTACTGTTGTACCTATAGTCAGTACTGTTGTACCTATTATCAGTATTGTTGTACCTATTATCAGTATTGTTGTACCTATGTTCTGTATTGTTGTACCTATGTCAGTATTGTTGTACCTATGTCAGTATTGTTGTACCTATTGACGGTATTGTTGTACCTATTGTCAGTATTGTTGTTCCTATGTTCGGTATTGTTGTACCTATTGACGGTATTATTGTACCTATTGACGGTATTGTTGTACCTATATCAGTATTGTTGTACCTATTATCAGTATTGTTGTACCTATTATCAGTATTGTTGTACCTATGGTAGGTATTGTTGTACCTGTTGTCAGTATTGTTGTACTTATGGTTTGTATTGTTGTACCTATGTTCTGTATTGTTGTACCTATGTCAGTATTGTTGTACATATGGTCAGTATTGTTATACCTATTGTCCGGTATTGTTTACCTATGGGCGGTATTGTTGTACCTATAGTCGGTATTGTTGTACCTATGGTCGGTATGGTTGTATCTATGGTCGGTATTGTTGTACCTTATGGTCGGTATTGTTGTACCTGTGGTCAGTATTGTTGTACCTATAATCAGTATTGTTGTACCTATGGTCCAGTATTGTTGTACCTATGGTCCGTATTGATGTACATATGGTCGGTAGTGTTGTACCTATGGTCTGTATTGTTGTACCTATGGTCGATATTGTTGTACCTATAGTCAGCATTGTTTAACCTATGGTCAGTATTGTTGTACCGATGGTCGGTATTGTTGTACCCATGGTCGGTATTGTTGTAACTATATCAGTATTGGTGTACCTATGGTCAGTATTTTTGTACCTATGGTCGGTTATTGTTTGTACCTATGGTAAGTATTTTTGACCTATGGTCGGTATGTTGTACCTATGGGCCGGTATTGTTTGTACCGAGGTCAGTATTGTTTGTACCTATGGTCAGTATGTTGTACCTATGGTCAGTATTGTTGTACCTATGGTCAGTATTATTGTACATATGGTCGGTATTGTTGTACCTATGGTCTGTATTGTTGTACCTATGGTCAGTATTGTTGTACCTATGTTCAGTATTGTTGTACCTATAATCAGTATGGTTGTACCTATGGTTGGTATTGTTGAACCTATGGTCGGTATTGTTTGATCTCTGGGACTGTATTGTTGTACCTATGGTATGTATTGTTGTACCTATGGTCTTTATTGTTGTAGCTATTGGCGGTATTGCTGACCCTATGGTCGATATTGTTGTACCTATAGTCGGTATTTTTGTAGCTATTGGTTCTGTATTGTTGTACACTATTGGGTCTGTATTGTTGTACTCTGGTTCGGTATGTTGTACTTATGGTCTGTATTGTTGTACCTATGGTCGGTATTAATGTACCTATGGTCGGTATTGTTTGTACCTATGGACGGTATTGTTGTACCTATGGACGGTATTGTTGTACATGGTCGGTATTGTTGTCCCTGTGGTCGGTATTGTTGATGTACCTGTGGACGGTATTGTTGTACCGTATGGTCGGTATTGTGTACCTATGGGTGGTATGGTTGTACCTATGGGTCGGATGATTTTGTACCTATGGTCGGGTTTATTGTATTGTTGTACCTATGGTCAATTGTTTTACCTTGTCGTTGTTTACCTTGGTCGGTATTGTTGTACCTATGGTCGAGTTATTGTTTAACCTATGGTCGGTTTGTTGTACTTTTTTCTATGGGTCAGTATTGTTGTACCTATGGTCGGTATTGTTGTACCTATGTCAGTATTGTTTACCTTTGTATGGCACATATGGCGGTATTGTTGTACCTATGGTCGTATTGTGTACCTATGGTCGTGTATTGTTGTATTTATGGTCAGTATTGTTGTACCTATGTTGGTGGTATTGTTTGTACCTATGTCGGTATTGTTGTAATCTATGGTCGGTATTGTTGTAACTATGTCAGTATTTGTTGTACCTATGGGTCCAGCTATTTTGTACCTAGGTCGGTATTTGTTTGTACCTATGGTCCAGTATTGTTGTACCTATGGTCTGTATTGTT
The DNA here is from genome assembly GCA_020271785.1 of Procambarus virginalis. Taxonomy (NCBI): domain Eukaryota; kingdom Metazoa; phylum Arthropoda; class Malacostraca; order Decapoda; family Cambaridae; genus Procambarus; species Procambarus virginalis. Next base: position 41,041 of record WNGS01163696.1, read on the forward strand.
GTAACCTTTGGTCTGTATCTGTTTGTACCTATGGTCAGTATTGTTGTACCTATGGTCAGTATTGGTGTACCTATGGTCATATTGTTGTACCTATGGTCTGTATTGTTTTGTACCTATGGTCAGTATTGTTGTACCTATGCTCTGTATTGTTGTACCTATGCTCTGTATTGTTGTACCTTCGTTTGTATCACTTGGCGGTATTGTGTATCCTATGGTTCCCCCCCCGGGGTATGGTTGTACCTATGGTCGGTATGTGGTACCTATGGTCGGGTATGTGTAATGGGTACCTATGGTCGGATTTGGTTGTACCTATGGTCAGGTATTGTTGTACCTGTGGACTGTATTGTTGTACATATGGTCTGTATTGTTGTACCTATGGTCTGTCATTGTTGTACCTATGGTCGGTATTGTTGTAGCTATGGTCCTGTATTGTGTACCTATGGTCAGTATTGGTGTACCTATGGTCCGGTATGTTGTAGCTATGGTCGGTACTGCTTGTACCTATGGTCTGTATTGTTTGGACCTATGGTCGGGTATTGTTGTACCTATGGTCTGTATTGTTTTACCTATGGGTCTGTATTGTTGT
>WNGS01163696.1:41651-55149 GCA_020271785.1 Procambarus virginalis
GACTATGACTGTAACCATCTACACTACACACGACCATGATCACTGTAACTATCAACACTACACACAACCATCGCTGTAACCATTTACACTACACTCGACCATAATCACTGTAACCATCTACACTACACTCGACCATCTCCGTAACCATCTACACTACACACGATTATCACTGTAACCATCTACACTACACGTGACCATCATCAATGTAACCATCAACACTACACACGACAATCATCACTATAACCATCTACACAACACACGACCATCACTGTAACCATCTACACAACAAACGACCATCACTGTAACCATCTACACTATACATGACCATCATCACTGTAACCATCTACTCTACACACGACCATCACTGTAACCATCTACACCACACATAGCCATGACTGTAACCATGTACACTACACACGAACATCATCACTCTAACCATCTACACTGCTCTCGACTATCACTGTAACCATCTACACTACACATGGCTATGACTGTAACAGTCTACACTACAAACGACCATCATCACTGTAACCATCTACACTACACACGACTATCACTGTAACCATCTACACTACACACGATCATCACAGTAACCATCTACACTACACACGTCCAACATCACTGTAACCATCTACACTACACACGACCATCATCACTGTAACTATCAACACTACACACGACCATCACTGTCACCATCAACACTACACACGACCATCACTGTAACCATGTACACTACACACGACCATCACTGTAACCATCTACTATACACACGACCAACACTGTAACCATCTACACTACACACGACAATCACTGTAACCATCTACACTACACACGACCATCACTGTAACCATCTTCACTACACACGACCATCTACACTTAACATGACCATCACTGTAACCATCTTCACTACACACTACCATCACTGTAACCATCTACACTACACACGGACATCATCACTGTAACCATCTGCACTACACACGACCATCACTGTAACCATCTACACTACACACGACCATCACTGTAACCATCTACACTACACATGGCCATGACTGTAACCATCTACACTACACACGACCATCATCACTGTAACCATCTACACTACATACTACAATCATGACTGTAACTATCAACATTACACACGACCATCGCTGTAACCATCAACACTACACACGACCATCGCTGTAACCATCAACACTACACAGGACCATCACTGTAACCATCTACACTACACATGGTCATGACTTAACCGTCTACACTACACACGACCATCACTGTAACCATCTACACTACACACGACCAACACTGTAACCATCTACACTACACACGACAATCACTGTAACCATTTACACTACACACGACCATCACTGTAACCATCTTCACTACACACGACCATCTACACTAAACACGACCATCACTGTAACCATCTTCACTACACACGACCCTCACTGTAACCATCTACACTTCACACGGACATCATCACTGTAACCATCTACACTACACACGACCATCATCACTGTAACCATCTACACTACACACGACCATCATCACTGTAACTATCAACACTACACACGACCATCGCTGTAACCATCTACACTACACTTGACCATCATCACTGTAACCATCTACACTACACTCGACCATCACTGTAACAATCTACACTACACACGACCATCACTGTAACCCTCTACACTACACACGATTATCACTGTAACCAACTGCACTACACACGACCATCATCAATAACCATCTACACTACACGCGACCATCACTGTAACCATATACACTACACACGACAATCACTGTAACCATTTACACTACACACGACCATCACTGTAACCCTCTACACTACACACGATTATCACTGTAACCAACTGCACTACACACGACCATCATCAATAACCATCTACACTACACGCGACCATCATCACTGTAACCATTTACACTTCACACGACCATCATCACTGTAGCCATCTACACAAAACACGACCATCACTGTACACATCTACACTTCAAACGACCATCACTGTAACCATCTACACTACACACGACCATCACTGTAACCATCTACACTACACATGACCATCATCACTGTAACCATCTACACTACACACGACCATCATCACTGTAACCATCTACAATACACACAACCATCACTGTAACCATATACACTACACACGACCTTCACTGTAAACATCTACACTACACACGACCATCACTGTAACCATCTACACTACACACGACCATCACTGTAACCATCTACACTACACACGACCAACACTGTAACCATCTACACTACACACGACCATCACTGTAACCATCTACATTACACAAGACTATCACTGTAACCATCTTCATTACACACGACCATATACACTACAAACTACAATCATCACTGTAACTATCAACACTACACACGACCATCTACATTACACGCGACCATCGCTGTAACGGTCTTCACTACACACGACCATAACTGTAACAATCTACACTACACACGACAATCATCACTATAAAAATCAACACTACCCATGACCATCTTAACAACACATGACCATCACTGTAACCATCTACACTACACACGACCATCACTGTAACCATCTACACTACACACGAACATCACTGTAACTATCTTCACTACACACGACCATCACAGTAACCATCTACCCTACACACGACTATCACTGTAACCATCTACACTACACACGACCATTATTGCTGTAACTATCAATACTACACACAACCATCGGTGTAACCGTCTACACTACACACGTCCATCATCACTGTAACCATCTACACCACACACAACCATCACTGTAACCATCTACACTACACACGACCATCATCACTGCAACCGTCTACACAACACACGACCATCACTGTAACCATCTACAATACATACGACCATCATCACTGTAACCATCTACACTATACACGACCATCATCACTGTAACCATCTACACAACACACGACCATCACTGTAACCATGATCACTACAAACGACCATCACTGTAACCATCTACACTATACATGACCATCATCACTGTAACCATCTACACTACACACGACCATCATCACTGTAACTATCAACACTACACACGACCATCACTGTAACCATCTACAGTACACACGACCATCACTGTAACCATCTACACTACACACGACCTTCACTGTAAACATCTACACTACACACGACCATCACTGTAACTATCTACACTACACACGATCATCACTGTTACCATCTACACTACACACGACCTTCACTGTAAACATCTACACTACAAACGACCATCAATGTAACTATCTACACTAAACACGACCATCACTGTAACCGTCTACACTACACACGACTATCACTGTAACCATTTTCACTACACACGACTAAAATAAACTACAAACGACAATCATCACTGTAACTATCAACACTACACACGACCTTCATTGTAACCATCTATACTAGACACGACCATCGCTGTATCCATGTACACTACACACGACCATCACTGTAACCATCTACTATACACACGACCAACACTGTAACCATCTACACTACACACTACAATCACTGTAACCATCTACACTACCCACGACCATCACTGTAACCATCTTCACTACACACGACCATCTACACTTAACATGACCATCAATGTAACCATCTTCACTACACACTACCATCATTGTAACCCTCTACACTCTACACGATTATCACTGTAACCAGCTGCACTACACACGACCATCATCAATAACCATCTACACTACACGCGACCATCATCACTGTAACCATTTACACTTCACACGACCATCATCACTGTAGCCATCTACACAAAACACGACCATCACTGTACACATCTACACTTCAAACGACCATCACTGTAACCATCTACACTACACACGACCATCACTGTAACCATCTACACCACACAAGACCATCATCACTGTAACCATCTACAATACACACGACCATCATCACTGTAACCATCTACACTACACACAACCATCACTGTAACCATATACACTACACACGACCTTCACTGTAAACATCTACACTACACACGACCATCACTGTAACCATCTACACTACACACGACCATCACTGTAACCATCTACACTTTCACACGACCAACACTGTAACCATCTACACTACACACGATCATCACAGTAACCATCTACATTACACAAGACTATCACTGTAACCATCTTCATTACACACGACCATATATACTACAAACGACAATCATCACTGTAACTATCAACACTACACACGACCATCTACATTACACGCGACCATCGCTGTAACTGTCTTCACTACACACGACCATAACTGTAACAATCTACACTACACACGACAATCATCACTATATATATCAACACTACCCATGTCCATCTTAACAACACATGACCATCACTGTAACCATCTACACTACATACGACCATCACTGTAACCATCTACACTACGCACGAACATCACTGTAACCATCTTCACTACACACGACCATCACAGTAACCATCTACCCTACACACGACTATCACTGTAACCATCTACACTACACACGACCATCATTACTGTAACTATCAACACTACACACAACCATCGCTGTAACCGTCTACACTACACTCGACCATCATCACTCTAACCATCTACACTACACTCGACCATCACTGTAACCATCTACACTGCACACGACCATCACTGTAACCATCTACACTACAAACGATTATCACTGTAACCATCTACACTACACACGACCATCACTGTAGCCATATACTCTACACACGACCATCATCACTCTTACGATCTGCACTACACACGTCCATCATCACTGTAACCATCTACACTACACACAACCATCACTGTAACCATCTACACTACACACGACCATCATCATCTCTGTAACTATCTACACTACACACGACCATCATCACTGCAACCGTCTACACAACACACGACCATCACTGTAACCATCTGCAATACATACGACCATCATCACTGTAACCATCTACACTATACACGACCATCATCACTGTAACCATCTACACAACAGACGACCATCACTGTAACCATGAACACTACAAACGACCATCACTGTAACCATCTACACTATACATGACCATCATGACTGTAACCATCTACACTACACACGACCATCATCACTGTAACTATCAACACTACACACGACCATCACTGAAACCATCTACAGTACACACGACCATCACTGTAACCATCTACACTACACACGACCTTCACTGTAAACATCTATACTACACACGACCATCACTGTAACTATCTACACTACACACGATCATCACTGTAACCATCTACACTACACACGACCTTCACTGTAAACATCTACACTACAAACGACCATCACTGTAACCATCTACACTAAACACGACCATCACTGTAACCGTCTACACTACACACGACCAACACTGTAACCATCTACACTACACACTACAATCACTGTAACCATCTACACTACCCACGACCATCACTGTAACCATCTTCACTACACACGACCATCTACACTTAACATGACCATCAATGTAACCATCTTCACTACACACTACCATCATTGTAACCCTCTACACTCTACACGATTATCACTGTAACCAGCTGCACTACACACGACCATCATCAATAACCATCTACACTACACGCGACCATCATCACTGTAACCATTTACACTTCACACGACCATCATCACTGTAGCCATCTACACAAAACACGACCATCACTGTACACATCTACACTTCAAACGACCATCACTGTAACCATCTACACTACACACGACCATCACTGTAACCATCTACACCACACAAGACCATCATCACTGTAACCATCTACAATACACACGACCATCATCACTGTAACCATCTACACTACACACAACCATCACTGTAACCATATACACTACACACGACCTTCACTGTAAACATCTACACTACACACGACCATCACTGTAACCATCTACACTACACACGACCATCACTGTAACCATCTACACTTTCACACGACCAACACTGTAACCATCTACACTACACACGATCATCACAGTAACCATCTACATTACACAAGACTATCACTGTAACCATCTTCATTACACACGACCATATATACTACAAACGACAATCATCACTGTAACTATCAACACTACACACGACCATCTACATTACACGCGACCATCGCTGTAACTGTCTTCACTACACACGACCATAACTGTAACAATCTACACTACACACGACAATCATCACTATATATATCAACACTACCCATGTCCATCTTAACAACACATGACCATCACTGTAACCATCTACACTACATACGACCATCACTGTAACCATCTACACTACGCACGAACATCACTGTAACCATCTTCACTACACACGACCATCACAGTAACCATCTACCCTACACACGACTATCACTGTAACCATCTACACTACACACGACCATCATTACTGTAACTATCAACACTACACACAACCATCGCTGTAACCGTCTACACTACACTCGACCATCATCACTCTAACCATCTACACTACACTCGACCATCACTGTAACCATCTACACTGCACACGACCATCACTGTAACCATCTACACTACAAACGATTATCACTGTAACCATCTACACTACACACGACCATCACTGTAGCCATATACTCTACACACGACCATCATCACTCTTACGATCTGCACTACACACGACCATCATCACTGTAACCATCTACACTACACACAACCATCACTGTAACCATCTACACTACACACGACCATCATCATCTCTGTAACTATCTACACTACACACGACCATCATCACTGCAACCGTCTACACAACACACGACCATCACTGTAACCATCTGCAATACATACGACCATCATCACTGTAACCATCTACACTATACACGACCATCATCACTGTAACCATCTACACAACAGACGACCATCACTGTAACCATGAACACTACAAACGACCATCACTGTAACCATCTACACTATACATGACCATCATGACTGTAACCATCTACACTACACACGACCATCATCACTGTAACTATCAACACTACACACGACCATCACTGAAACCATCTACAGTACACACGACCATCACTGTAACCATCTACACTACACACGACCTTCACTGTAAACATCTATACTACACACGACCATCACTGTAACTATCTACACTACACACGATCATCACTGTAACCATCTACACTACACACGACCTTCACTGTAAACATCTACACTACAAACGACCATCACTGTAACCATCTACACTAAACACGACCATCACTGTAACCGTCTACACTACACACGACCAACACTGTAACATCTACACTACACACGACCATCACTGTACCATCTTCATACACACGACTATCACTGTAACCATCTTCACTACACACGACCTAAAATACACTACAAACGACAATCATCACTGTACTATCAACACTACACACGACCCTCTACACTACACACGACCATCACTGTAACGGTCTTCACTACACACGACCATCACTGTAACCATCTACACTACACACGTCATCATCACTAAACTACAACCTACCCACCGACCATCTTAACAACACACATGGCCATCACTGTAACCATCTACACTACACACGACCATCACTGTAACCGCTACACTACACACGCCATCATCGTAACCATCTTCACTACACACGACCATCACTGTAACCATCTACACTACACACGACTATGACTGTAANACATCGCACGGCTATCACTGTAACCATCTACACAACACGCGGCCATCACTGTAATCATCTACACTACACACGAACATCATCAAGTAACCATCTACACTACACAAGACACTCGTCATTGTATCTCCAACACTACACACGACCATCGCTGTAACCATCTACACTACACACGACCATCACTGTAACCATCTACACTACAAATGGCCATGACTGTAACCGTCTACACTACACACGACCATCATCACTGTAACCATCTACACTACACACGACCATCATCACTGTAAACTTTCAACAATACACACGACATCGCTGTAAAACATCTACACTACACAGGACCATCGCTGTAAACCATCTCACTACACACGATCATCACAACTGTAACCATCTACGCTACACACTACAATCAATGTACCCATCTACCACTACACACGACCATCACTGTAACCATCCAACACACGACCATCATCACTGTAATCATCTTCACTACACACGACCATCACTGTAACCATCTACACTACACACGACTATCGCTGTAACCATCTACGCTACACGACCATCATCACTGTAACTATGAACACTACACACGACCATCGCTGTAACCATCTACACTACACTCGACCATCATCACTGTAACCATCTACACTACACTCGACCATGTCCGTAACCAACAAACACTACCACGACCATCACTGTAACCATCTACACTACACACGATTATCACTGTAACCATCTGCACTACACACGACCTTCACTGTAACATCTACACTACACACGACCATCACGTAACCATCTACACTACACACGACCATCACTGTAACCATCTACACTACACACGACCAACACTGTAACCATCTACACTCACACGATTATCACTGTAACCATCTTCACTAAACACGACCATATACACGACAAACGACAATCATCAATTTAACTATCAACACTACACACGACAATCTACACTACACACGACCTTCACTGTAACGGTCTTCACTACACACGACCATCACTGTAACCATCTACACTACACACGACCATCACTGTAACCATCTACACTACACACGACCATAACTGAAACCGTCTACACAACACGCGGCCATCACTGTAACCATCTACACTACACACGAACATCATATCTGTAACCATCTACACTACACACGACCATCACTGTAACCATCTACATTACACACGACCATCACTGTAACCATATACACTACACATGGCCATCACTGTAACCATCTACACTACACACGACCATCATCAATGTAACCATCTACACTACACTCGACAATCATCACTTTAACTATCAACACTACACACGACCATCACTGTAACCATCTACATTACACAAGACCATATACACTACAAACGACAATCATCACTGAAACTATCAACACTGCACACGACCATCTACATTACACGCGACCATCACTGTAACGGTCTTCACTCCACACGACCATAACTGTAACAATCTACACTACACACGATAATCATCACTATAACTATCAACACTACACACGACCATCACTGTAACCATCTACAGTACACACGACCTTCTCTGTAACCATCTACACTACACACGACCTTCACTGTAACCATCTACACTACATACGACCATCATTACTGTAACTATCAACACTACAAACAACCATCGCTGTAACCGCGTACACTACACTCGACCATCATCACTCTAACCATCTACACTACACTCGACCATCACTGTAACCATCTACACTGCACACGACCATCACTTTAACCATCTACACTACACACTATTATCACTGTAACCATCTACACTACACACGACAATCACTGTAACTATATACACTACGCACGACCATCACCGTAACCGTTCACTACACACGACCATCACTGTAACCATCTACACTACACACAACAATCATCACTTAACACATACAAATGACCATCTTCACAACACATGACCATCACTGTAACCATCAACACTACACACCGCCTTAACTGTAACCATCTACATTGCACACGAACATCATCACTTTAACCATCTACACTACACACGACCATTACTCTAACCATCTACACTACACACAACCATCACTGTAACATCTACACCACACATAGCTATGACTGTAACCATCTGCCACTACACATGAACATCATCACTCTAACCATCTACACTACTCTCGACTATCACTGTAACCATCTACACTACACATGGCCATGACTGTAACCGTCTACACTACACACGACCATCATCACTGTAACCATCTACACTACACAGGAACATCATTACTGTAACCATCTACACTACACACGACTATCACTGTAACCATCTACACTACACACGATCATCACAATAACCATCTACACTCCACACGTCCAACATCACTGTAACCATCTACACTACACACGACCATCATACTGTAACTATCAACACTACACACGACTATCATTGTCACCATCTACACTACACACGACCATCACTGTAACCATCTACACTACACACGACCTTCAATGTAAGCATCTATACTACACACGACCATCACTGTAACTATGTACACTACACACGAACATCACTGTAACCATCTACTATACACACGACCATCACTGTAACCATCTACACTACACACGACCATCACTGTAACCATCTACACTACACACGACCATCACTGTAACCATCTTCACTACACACGATCATCACAGTAACCATCTACACTCCACACGTCCAACATCACTGTAACCATCTACACTACACACGACCATCATCACTGTAACTATCAACACTACACACGACTATCATTGTCACCATCTACACTACACACGACCATCACTGTAACCATCTACACTACACACGACCTTCAATGTAACCATCTATACTACACACGACCATCACTGTAACTATGTACACTACACACGAACATCACTGTAACCATCTACTATACACACGACCATCACTGTAACCATCTACACTACACACGACCATCACTGTAACCATCTACACTACACACGACCATCACTGTAACCATCTTCACTACACACGACCATCTACACTTAACATGACCATCACTGTAACGATCTTCACTACACACTACCATCACTGTAACCATCTACACTACACACGGACATCATCACTGTAACCATCTACACTACACACGACCATCACTGTAACCATCTACACTACACACGACCATCATTGTAATCATCTACACTACAGATGGCCATGACTGTAACCATCTACACTACACACTACCATCATCACTGTAACCATCTACACTACACACGACAATCATGACTGTAACTATCAACATTACACACGACCATCGCTGTAACCATCAACACTACACACGACCAACACTGTAACCATCTACACTACACACGACAATTATCACTGTAACTATTATCACTACACACGACCATCTACACATCGCACGGCCATCACTGTAACCATCTACACAACACGCGGCCATCACTGTAACCGTCTACACTACACACGACCATCATCACTGTAACCATCTACACTACACACGACCATCATCACTGTAACTTTCAACAATACACAGGACCATCGCTGTAAACATCTACACTACACAGGACCATCGCTGTAACCATCTTCACCTCACACGATCATCACAACTGTAACCATCTACGCTACACACTACAATCAATGTACCCATCTACACTACACACGACCATCACTGTAACCATCTACACTACACACGACCATCATCACTGTAATCATCTTCACTACACACAACCATCACTGTAACCATCTACACTACACACGACTATCGCTGTAACCATCTACGCTACACACGACCATCATCACTGTAACTATGAACACTACACACGACCATCGCTGTAACCATCTACACTACACTCGACCATCATCACTGTAACCATCTACACTATACAAGACCATCATCACTGTAACCATCTACACAACACACGACCATCACTGTAACCATCTACACTACAAACGACCATCACTGTAACCATCTACACTATACATGACCATCATCACTGTAACCATCTACACTATACAAGACCATTATCACTGTAACCATCTACACAACACACGACCATCACTGTAACCATCTACACTACAAACGACCATCACTGTAACCATCTACACTATACATGACCATCATCACTGTAACCATCTACACTACACACGACCATCATCACTGTAACTATCAACACTACACACGACCATCACTGTAACCATCTACAGTACACACGACCATCACTGTAACCATCTACACTACACACGACCTTCACTGTAAACATCTACACTACACACGACCATCACTGTAACTATCTACACTACACACGACCTTCACTGTAACCATCTACAATGCACACGACCTTCACTGTAAACATGTACACTACACACGACCATCACTGTAACCATCTTCAATACACACGACTATCACTATAACCATCTTCACTACACACGACTATATACACTACAAACGACAATCATCAATGTAACTATCAACACTTCACACGACCATCTACACTACACACGACCATCACTGTAACGGTCTTCACTACACACGACCATCACTGTAACCATCTACACTACACACGACCATCATCACTATAACTATCAACACTACCCACGACCATATTAACAACACATGACCATCACTGTAACCATCTACACTACACACGACCATCACTGTAACCGTCTACACTACACACGACCATCACTGTAACCGTCTATACTACACACGACCATCACTGTAACCATCTACACTACACACGACTATGATTGTAACCATCTACACTACACACGACCATCATCACTGTAACTATCAACACTACACACAACCATCGCTGTAACCATCTACACTACACTCGACCATATTCACTGTAACCATCTACACTACACTCGACCATCACTGTAACCATCTACACTACACACGATTATCACTGTAACAATATACACTACACGTGACCATCATAACTGTAACCATCTACACTACACACGACCATCATCACTATAACCATCTACACAACACACGACCATCAACGTAACCATCTACACTACAAAGGACCATCACAGTAACCATCTACACTATACATGACCATCATCACTGTAACCATGTACTCTACACACGACCATCATCACTGTAACTATCAACACAACACACGACCATCACTGTAACCATCTACAGTACACACGACCATCACTGTAACCATCTACACTACACACGACCTTCACTCTAAACATCTACACTACACAAAACAATCATCACTATAACAACACTACACATGACCATCTTCACAACACATGACCATCACTGTAACCAACAACACTACACACCGCCTTAACTGTAACCATCTACACTACACACGAACATCATCACTTTACACAAGACCATATACACTACAAACGACAATCATCACTGTAACTATCAACACTGCACACGACCATCTACATTACACGCGACCATCACTGTAACGGTCTTCACTACACACGACCATAACTGTAACAATCTACACTACAAACGACAATCATCACGATAACTATCAACACTACACACGACCATCACTGTAACCATCTACAGTACACACGACCTTCTCTGTAACCATCTACACTACACACGACCTTCACTGTAACCATCTACACTACACACGACCATCATTACTGTAACTATCAACACTACAAACAACCATCGCTGTAACCGTCTACACTACACTCGACCATCATCACTCTAACCATCTACACTACACTCGACCATCACTGTAACCATCTACACTGCACACGACCATCACTTTAACCATCTACAC
>WNGS01163697.1:38474-56482 GCA_020271785.1 Procambarus virginalis
TCGCATAAGAGCAGGTTTTTTATATGTAATATAGAGATGTCACGTCTATATATGGAACGTTGTGTAAAAATTTCAAAGCCATCGGTGAAGAACTTTCGGAGATAGCGATTTTGAACAAACGAACATTTCCATTTTTATTTATATTGACTAGCTGTACCCGGCCACGTGGTGCTGTGGCTCAGCAACAAATGCGTTGCTGAGCCACAGCTACCTTTCGCTGTCCCCCAGTCCTCCCCATCATTCCTCACTCAACCATCCTCTCGTGCATCCAACCATTCCCCACTCCCCACTGTCACCTCCTCCTCCCAACCATTTTTAATTCCACAATCCCCTCGTCCTCCCCGCCCTCCTCTCCTTCGTCCCCTTGTCCTCTCCACTATCCCCCACTCCACCATACCTTCACCCTCCCCAACATTCCCCACTCCACCGTCCCCTCGTCCTCCCGACCATCTCCCACTACCATTTCCCCCTTCCCTTGTCTCTCTTCCTCCCCCACCATCCCCCACTCCCTTCTCTCCTTGTCCTCCCCATCATTCTCCATTCCCCATCCCGCGTCCCCACCATCCGCAACCTCCCGTCCCCTCGTCATCCCCACCATTCCCCACTCCCTCGTTCGATGCATTCCCAAATGATCTGATGATCCAATCAGAAAATTGGGAACATCAAATGATCTGATGTTCCCATCACTGAAAAATAAGAAGAATAGTTAAATAAACGAAATGAAAATAATGAAAAAATACACTATACTCATGAAATGAACAGTATGTTAAACAACACAGCTAAATTCCAACGCAATGTCACACAAAATAATTTAATCAAAATGAAAATAAATTGAAATCTATGAAAATTCAATTTATTAATGCAATTGGAAACATTGAAATGGATTCGTGACATATTTAGCATAACTGTGTTGTTGACCAGACCACACACTAGAAGGTGAAGGGCCGACGACGTTTCGGTCCGTCCTGGACCATTCTCAAGTCGGTTGTGTTGACTTGAGGAATTCTCAAGTTAGAGAAATCACAGAGAATTAGAGAAGCTAAAGAAACTAGCAGAACAAGTTAGAGAAACCACAGTATTAGGGGTCCTGAGGGCCTGGGAAGCCATTCTTGAGCCAGCCCAGAGTATGGTTGCCAGTGTCCAGGAGAGTGTACTCTTGTTCCATGCCAAACCAGGGATGAGTGTCTGCAGCTTTCGTACACACCTCCAAGCACCTTTTACCTGCCACACCTGTGACAGGTAAAACTATGTTTTTTTTTAAACAGCGCCATCTGTTACATGTAAGAGCAACACATGCTAGTAGTATATTTAGAGCCAGATAGAGTCCATATTTAGAGCCAGATTTAGAGTCCGTTGTGGGGTCTTCCTCCTCCTCCTGGGGTGACGATGATGACAATGAGTCATCATCCAGAGGGAGAAAGGAGTGTTGTGGTTCTTCCTCACCTAGTGGGGTGCTGACGTCATAGTGTTCCTCACCTAGTGGGGTGCTGACGTCATAGTGTTCCTCACCTAGTGGGGTGCTGACGTCATAGTGTTCCTCACCTAGTGGGGTGCTGAGGTCATAGTGTTCCTCACCTAGTGGGGTGCTGACGTCATAGTGTTCCTCACCTAGTGGGGTGCTGACGTCATAGTGTTCACTCTCACTGGAATGGTGTTGTCCTTCCTCTCCTTGTGGCTCGATGACGTCATCACTTTCACTTCCAGCGGTCACCCCTTGGGCTGAGGCGGATGGGTGGGGCTCAGGTGGTATGTCTGGATGACCATAGCCTAGGCTTTTGTATTTATTTAGGTAATAGCGTTTATCATCAAATGCACTTAAACCTCGTTTAGAATTATGGGTAGTGACAATTTGCCCTCCTACATTCCTAATTTGGGAATATTGGAAAGTATTTACTACTCCATTACTGTGTAGGGTCTCTTTAAAATGGTTATGTGTTAAAGATCTTTGCACAGCACGGGGGATACCCTTAGCCGTAATGGAATTTGAATTGTCATGCAACAGCAAACTATACATTTTGGGCTTGAGAGCTACAACTTCAAGGATGTGTCTGTCTGAAACCTCTGACTTTAAAAGTCCTAGAACACCCTTCTTAGTAGGATCATATAAGGAGTGAGTTTTAGGAAAATTACTTGTGTCCATCCACGATTTAAGGGGTTCTTTCCCCATCTCGATAAAGACATCTTCAGTCATTAAACTTAAGATGAAACTATCGGTATCGCTGTATATCAGTGCTGTCCTATCTGTATAGTGCTTCTTAAGTACCCTGTACCAAAAATGGTACATACTGTATTTTGCTAGCTCAAGAATCTGGAACCCAATGTAATTAGGGTGAGTAATTTTAATGAATGGTCTGGAACTGACGGACAATAATTTATTGTCACCTAAATGCACCATACGTTTAAAGCGAGGATTCTTCACCTCACGTAAAAATGCCCTAGCAGAAGTCACTAGTTTGGTGTCAATGGCATAACGGGCTGGGTTCAATAGTGTTTTACCAAAAACACTATTTGTTAGTAATTTAAATAGTGTTTTCCTATCGTTACTAGTGGAGGTATTTCTATTGTTAACGTTGGTGTTAACAAATTCTGCCATAAAATCTGACTGGTGGAACTCGTAAATGGCGTGTATAGTCTCTACTTCAAGTCCTATCTCAATAAATAGCTGTAAGAGGTGTAGAGATATGAAATAATGTTTTTTGGGGAGATGATCCCCAACCAGCTTAATATTTTTTGTAGGGAGTTTTGTAATGTTATTAGTTTCCAGAAGTCCCTTACTAAATGGTGAGATATCCTCCATACTTATCCCCCTATGGTGTAAACAAAGGGGTAGATCATCTGTTAGTCTAGCTATTTCAGGTCTTATGTGTTTGGTGTCAATTAAGAGCCAGTACCCTTTGTTAGAAGAGAATGGCTGTTCTGTCATTATCTTCCCTTCACTAATGAAGGAGTTCATCTCATCAGATGACAACCTTCTTAGACCCCCATAGGGTAATTTCTTAGTCATACAACTCCCGTAAAGAGAGTTGTAATCTAAATATAGTAAGAAAGAAGAACTATCCTCCTGAGGGTTAAAAGATGGGTTGACATAGTGGTTGTTAGCTCTGACGTAACTCCTAACTGCAGTTGTAAAACCCCTCGTATGTTTTGTGACAAGAGATTGTGTAACGTGACATCTGCACTTAACTCCAATGATATTTTGCTGCTTTTCAAGAAGCAGTCGTAGGAGTAGCCCGGAGGCTACAGTAATGAGTCATTTCTAAAGAATAGATATCATTTAGAATTACCCTATGGTGAGTAAAAATGTCAGCTAGTAAGCCTACATCACACCTCAAATAAACTAGGAGGTAATCCTTTAAGGAGTTACATCCTGTTGCCTCCCATACTAATTTAGAATGTCTATATTCCTCCAAGGTGATGGTTGATTTGTTTAGGGAGCTGTAAAACATTTCAATAGGGGGAAGTGTTGCATCATTAAAGCGGCTGATTTTTGTGCATATTCATAAGGGAAAAACTGTTTTCCCGCTAAGAGTAGGTTATGACTCTCTTCGGGTAAACCTTCTATCATTGAGTGAGTGAATGTTAAGGGGCTGGCTGAATCAATGTGGGTCTTTGCTAGGGACGAAAGACTGCCCGTAATAAAAGCCAGTGAATCAAGAAATTTAAGGTTGCCTATTTCCACCTTAAGATATTTAGTCCCCTGCCTCATGAGGATATTGCTCTTAATATTTGAACCCATGGCAAACTCCCTCAAAATTAAGCCCATGTCGTAAGACATATTGTGGGCAATTAGGACTAAACTCTCTAGAGCATTCTTGTGGCGAAGGTTGCAGTAGTTGCAAAGAGCTCCAATATAATTGACCTTTTCCCTAAGGTGATCATGATGTTGAACCTTGAAATTGGTGTGGGTAAATACCTCTTCACAAAACTGACAGTGAGTTTGTCTCCTAAAATGAACCATATCCTCAAGAGACATGTCTATTTCATATTTGGGCAGGGTGGATCTGATAATTTCCCATTTGGTGGCAACTCGCTCCATGAAATGTGTGACACTGTCCCCACCAAAATAAGTGAATTTATCAATGACGGAGTGGTTCCTATCAACAATTATATAGCTGTATGCTATAGGCCTATGTATTGCTGTAACAGAACCTACACAATCCTCAGTACTTAACACGCTTTCGAAATCAAAAAAAGCTATGTGGGATGGAGGGTAACCTTTCCCTGTATTTTAAAATGAAGGGTGTCCCCCTCCTTGGGATAAATCATTTTTTGAGTGATGTCGCAGGAAGAAGAGTGATGACTCAGCTCACTAGAATTTTGATATTCTGAAAGACAGCTTTTACAGAAGACTGTCTTTCGCCTGTGACTGCGAGTAAAGTTCCGTAAAAATCTATTCAAGTCTTTAATAAGACTTACATGAGACTCTCCCAACAATAATAATGGTACTATGTCTGAGTACTGTCTGCTACCGCGACGGCAAAGAGAGACGTGATAGGCACCGTCTGTATGTTTGTGAATTGAATACAAAAAAATGGAGAGTTTATTCCTATTCTCCAATTTAGAGATATCCTCCCATGAGAGAGGGAAAGATAAATGGTCGTATTTAACCATTTTCCTAACCCTAGAGTGAGACTCTACAAGTCTTCCTATACGTTTCCATTTCCATCCTTGTTGTGATGCCCGAAAAGCAGCAATGCATTGAATAATGCATGTTCCATTGTTACCATTGGGGTTTGGGTTGAAGACGTCATGTCGTCCCCTTAAAAAGGGGGATAAGGGACATAATCCCCCAAAACTGACCTTACACTACCATTACAGATAACTATTTTGAGGAAATCAACATTAAATAATATAAAACCACTTCCCTCTGTTTCTGATAGGAGATCCTCCAGACGTGTAATCATATAACCCACCCAACTATCAATAAGATCACCCACCTCCTCAAGAGTTACCAGCCTAGCAGGTGTCGTTATGAAGTGTTCCCTATAGTCATCATCTTCTGTGAGACGTTGTTTTAAAAGTGTTACTTTAACCTCAAGGAGGATTTTGAATGATGAAGTAAAATTGCCATGAGCCGCCAGAGAATTCATGTAATTCTCTATTTCATTGGAGAAAAGGTCTCTAAAGTTGCTTAGGAGACCTACAGGATCTGTGGCAAAGGCTGGGGGATGGAATATTCCATTCTAGTGAAGAGATCCCCCAGGGCCCCACCCTATTAATTAAGTGAGGGATGTCTATAACATCCTCCCCTTCTGAGGAATTTCCGTCACTATCTCGATTGTTGTCGAGGGGTCTAAGGCCACTAGGACCCGTTTGAGGGATGTCACCACCACCATCATTATCATCATCACTCATCTCTTCCTCCCCCCCATTTGCATTGGACTGTCTACCCCCACCACCACCACCACCTAAGAGGCTATTGTTATGTTGGGCTTTGGGGGGA
Source organism: Procambarus virginalis (assembly GCA_020271785.1). NCBI lineage: Eukaryota > Metazoa > Arthropoda > Malacostraca > Decapoda > Cambaridae > Procambarus > Procambarus virginalis. The sequence goes on from WNGS01163697.1 coordinate 43,918, forward strand.
AGTTCCTCTCCTACCTGCCCCTGAGATGTCTTTACCTGCTTCTGAACTGCCCCTGGAAAAAATAATAATAATAATAATAATAATAATAATAATAATAATAATAATAATAATATAATAATAATAATAATAATAAAAATCAACACTCCCACACCCTACTAAACCCTATGACATAACGTCTCAAGAAAGCTTCTTAAGAAAATAAAACTGGAGAGAGGGTTTATTCACACACCTTGTGGACATGATTGTAGATGTTCAGTGACCAAGTGCTCACACAAAGTGACCCCACAACTGCCGCAGGAGAAAGTGGGGTGAGGCTTCAAGGTGACGTTGCCGCAAATGAGGCATACAAATCCACTCTCTCTGGTAGGTTGGCGATGTTTACTTCCTAACAAGGAAATAGCATATAATTATACACTCTCTCTCACTCACTCACTCACTCACACATGAAGATAGGAAACCATCTCAATATTTCTCATTTGAAATAAATACGAAAAAAATAAAAAATAAACAAACAAATAAATAAATAAGGGCTTACCTCCTCCACAGGTTCTCCTGTGAAGTCCACTAGATTGAACACACAGAGTTTCCCCACAAAGGCGACAACAATAAGTTGTATGCACGAATTGTGGTGATGAGCCCCAACCACAAACGTTACAAATGTTTCCTGGATGTGACATCATCCCCTCTCCTAGGAAAAAAAATAAATATATATTCTCTCACCAAAAAAAACACTCCCTCTCCCTTATATATAAAAATATATATACATATATATATATAGATATATATATATATATATATATATATATATATATATATATATATATATATATATATATATATATATATATATATATATATATATATATATATATTCTCACTCAAAACAGCCCACTCTCTCTTATATAGCCCCATATGAAATAGATATTAATTTACTTACATCTTAGGCTGGAAGGGGATGGAGGGTGGAAGGTTTCAACACTAGCTGTATAATACTACGGAGGATGGGTGAGTGGCGTCCTTATATTTGATGATCAAGTGGGGGGGGGGGGCGGCGTTGCCACATGCAACACCTCACAGCCCCTCCCCCCTCGTGTGAAAGAGAAGGGTTAGGGTTGCTATGGGGAACTTTTTTTTCTCGTCTGGCGGTCATCTCAATGGGGAGTTCGACAAAAAAAACCAGGTAGGTTGTCTATGGTCTGCGGAGGGTGCCGCTCCTTGGAGGGTGAATACACAATACATGCAACATCTCGCAGGTCTTGTATGAAAGAGAAGGGTTAGAGTTTGCTATAAAGAACTTTTCTTTTCTCTCGTCTGGAGGTCATCTCAAGGGGAGTCCCCCCAAAAAAAACCAGGTGGGGGTGTCTTAGTCCTGATGGGGTGAATACACCCTCTCTCACACACACTCACACACACACACACACACACACACACACACACACACACACACACACACACACACACACACACACACACACACACACACACACACACACACACACACACACACACACACACACACACACACACTCGCTCACATATATATACATATATATAATATATATATATATATAATATATATAATATATATATATATATATATATATATAATATATGACTGCCCATAGGTAATTGGGCATTTCTGTGGGAAATATGGAGGAGTGTGCTTCTGCCACAGATGACCAACTTAATATTTTTCATCAACCAGCAAGAATATTTGTAGCTGGTTTTAGCAATTCTGGGAAAACCAGTCTGGTGGAAAATTTATGTGTTAAATACCACTGGAAATTCTCAAAAATTATAGTGTCATCTGCAAATAATACTGAACATCCTCTTTCAAACAACCCCATTTTGCGAAACAAGGTTACTCTCTCCCAAGGTCTGATAAACCCTTTAGAGTATAAGAATCCTTTTTCAAAAGAGTCAGTTTTGTATATAATTGATGACTTATACCTGGAAGCCATTCAGAGTCCAATTATAGCCAATATCTTCACCCGAGGGAGACACGATAATATTTCTGTAATTCTAATTAGTCAAAATTTGTTCCCCCAGGGGAAATATGCCAGGACAATAACTCTGAATTGTACCCATTATATATTAATGAAGCAGAGAGACATAACCCAACTTGAAATTTTAAGTGGACAGTTATATGGGCGAAAAACTATCAATAATTTCGTTGAAATATACCGTCGGGCAATATCCCAGAGAGAGTATGGCTATTTATTGGTCGATCTGACAGTTCCTGAGCCATTACAACTACGAACGAACATTGTCAATGAAGACCAGTGTGAAATTGTTTATCAAATGTGAACAAAAAAATGTCTTTAACGACGCAGAAACGGACAATCTTACCACCATCAATGACATTTCCAGCTTGGGTGGTTTCACAGGANATATAAGAAAAACACTTAAAATACGAAATGAGAAAATGAAAAAAAAAACTATACTGACGAAATAAACGGTATGGTAAACAAAACACTCAATTCCAACACAATGTCACACAAAATAATTAAATCAAAATTAAATAAATTGAAATCTATTATAAGTCAATTTATCAATGAAATTGGAAACATTGAAATGGAATTGAAACATTTGTTATAAATGTGTTGCTCTTATGTGCAACAGATGGCGCTGTTTTTTTTTAAATCATGTATTTTACCTGTAACAGGTGTGCCATATATACTTATACTTACAAAATGAACAGTATGGCAAACAAACACAGCTGAGTTCCAATGCAATGTCACACAAAATAATTAAATGAAAATCAAAATAAATAGAATTGTATGCAAATTTAATTTGTTAATGCAATCGAAAACACTGAAATGGTATCATACCATATTTAGTATAGGGTGTGTGGCTCTTACGTTCAACAGATGACACTGTTTCTTAAAAAAAGAATGTTTTTACCTGTCACAGGTGCGGCATCTATACTTATGCTTAAGAAATGAACGGTATTCAACACAGCTCAATTCCAACACAATGTCACAAAAATAATTAAATAAAATAAAAATAAATAAAAATCTATGAAAATTCAATTTATCAATGTAATCGGAAACATTGAAATGGAATTCGTAACAAATTTAGTATAGCATGTGTGTTGCTATTACTTGCAACAAATGGCATTGTTTAAAAAAAACATGTTTTTACCTGTCACAGGTGTGGCATTTATATAGTAGGTATATAAAAAGATGCGCATATTCAAATGGAACATTGTGTCAGAATTTCAAAGCAATTGGTAAAGACTTTTGGGAGATTACACCGTGTGTTGCTCTTACGTCTAACAGATGGCAATGTTTTTCAAAAAAAGAATGTTTTTTTCCGGTCACAGGTGAGGCATGTATATAGTAGGTATATAAAAATATGTGCCTATTGGAATACAACCGCATGTCAAAATTTCAAAGCAATCAGTAAAGAGGTTTCGAAGATTTCCCTCACATGAAAAACACATCAAAAACATAGTTTTTCAAAAAAGCATGTTTTTTCCATCACAAACGTGACATCGATATAGTATGTATATAAAAACACGTTCAGATGTGAATTGAACATTGTGTGAAAATATGAAAGCAATCGGCGAAGACCTTTTGGCGATTAGCGATTTTGAGCAAACGAACATTTCCATTTTTATTTATACTAGCAGTACCCGCTATGCATTGCTGTGGCTCAGTCTGGGTAAGTGGGAAAGAAAGAAGAGGGAAAGCGCACATTTCTAATATGTTTAATTTTACTATCCATGTGGGTATACAATATTTTTTGTTGTTCCATTGTCTGTGTAGATATAGAGACTGTCTGGTTTGCCGACTCTAGAACACGCAAAATATACTTGTTCATGTGAGAAGCAATCCGTGTCTAGATATAAACTGCACAATTCTAAAGATTGGCCCTGAGCTTTGTTTATAGTGATTGCAAACGCCAATCGATTTGGAAATCGCAATCTCTGAAACTGAAATGGCATATCTGTTAGAATCATAGGAATGCGAGGAATAAGGACATCTTCACCTTTGAAAGGTCCTTTTAAGATTGTTGCTTCTACGACGTCGCTGATTATTTTTTACTGCAAGCCGCTTGGCGTTGCAAAGTTTTGGCTGGATGATATTTCACAACATGACAATTGGCACGCCGATTTTCAATTGCCATACGTGTGATGTTATCCCTGGCAGATCGAGTGAATTCAAAAATTCTATTGGATAATTAATCAGTCACATTCAAGTTCGTGTCGACGAACTTGAATGTGACTGCCTCGCTTTGAATGTTAGACTGAATAATATTGTTAAGTTCGTGTGCCAGATGCTTTGGAAATGTTGCACATGGGAGTTTCAATGAAATGCATGTTCAATGGCAATTTCAAAGCCGAGGTAGCAGTTATTCCACCTGGTAACAATGTCGCAGCTATTCCGGATGATGCAAGAGCTAAGGTTATGCTGTTTGGGGATCGAAATGCTGCCAGAATCATTTTATTAAAAAGATTGAATCAATCTAATTAGAAACGTTTTACCAGTTCTTCCTGAAGCATGTAAGAAAATTTCTCAAGCCCGTTATTGACAGTTTGAATTATTTGATTGTAAATGCCTTTTCGCTTAAGCGTTAGATTAGGAATATTTGATTGCACACACGACAACAGATCATCCGTGTTGTAATTGTGTTCACGACGCAATTCTACATCAAACGAAGCAGCAGCAGATCGATTCAGTGATGGCAATTCCAATTGATTGAGAACTTTGTTCGCGATTGCTAAGCACAATAATTTCTTCAATCATTATCAACGCTTCTTTTTAGATTTTTGCTGTGAAATCCATGTTCATATTTGAATTTTCCTTGCGTATTCGACGTACAATATCTTCAGCCATGTGCAATTTATATTTGTCCCATAACTCTGTTGGAGATGAAGGAGAGCCGGTGGTCAATATGATTGCGAACAATGCACGATTTTTATATGGATGTGACGTTTTAGACGTGTCATTAATGCATACATCCTAGTGTTGGTCGTTTTCCAATTAATTCAGAGGTTGACATGCACTACGGAAAGTGGCATGTATAACGCCGTTGACAAATCTCAATAGCTGGAAGACGGTGATCCAGGCACATTTACCAACAGCATGCGAAGAAAAAAGCATTCATCTTGATTGGGATGCACTGTGGATATCTTCCTATCGAAGTTTATTTGAATATGCTCGGTTGTCCGTCGACTTGCTCTCCTCTTTTGCATCGTTCAAATGATTTTCTACTGGAATTCCACGTGTAATACGTAGGCACTTCCGAATACAGCAGAGTTTTTGGAAACGCGTCATTTCGACATAACGTGAAGAAAGCAGTAACCGTTGCAGCCGGTGGATTCATAGCTGTTTGTTGCACATTTGCAGCTGTGAAATAAACCTGTTTTCCATTTTCTTGCTTTCAAAACAAAACCAAAAAATAGTAACGAAATATATAAATTCAAAAGTAGATCAATAGACACAGCTCAATTTAACCACCAATTGCACTGAAAAATAAGAACAGTTAAAAAAAACGAAAAGAAAAACAATGAAAAAAAGAAACAAATAAACTATTCTCATGAAATGAACACAATGGTAAACAACGCAGCTCAATTCCAAGGCAATGTCACACAAAATAATTAAACCAAAATGAAAATAAATCAAAGTCTATGAAAAATCCATTTATCAATGCAATCGGTAACATTGAAATGAAATCGTAAGGTATTTTAAATAGCGTGTGTTGTTCTTACGTGCAAAAGATGGCACTGTTTTTCCAAAAAAGCATGTTTTTACCTGCCACAGGTGTGGTATCTAAATAATAAGTATATAAAAACATGACGTATTCGAATGGAACGTTGGGACAAAATTTCAAAGCAATCTGTGAAGAACTTTAGGAGCATACAGCATGTGTTGCTCTAATGTCCTACAGATGGCTCTGATTTAAAAAAAACCTGTTTTCTCATGTCACAGATGAGGCATGTAAATAGTAGGTATATAAAAACACTCTACTATTCGAATGCATCGTTGTGTCAAAATTTCAAAGCAATCGGTAAAGAGGTTTCAAAGATTTCCCTCACAAGAAAAACACAGTTTTTCAAAAAAACGTGTTTTTTCTCATCACAGACGTGATATCTATATAGTACATATATAAAATCCTGCTCGGATGCGAATGCAACGTTGTGTAAAAATTTCAAAGCAATCGGTAATGAGGTTTCGAAGATTTTCCTCATGAAAAATACATGAAAAACACAGTTTTTCAAAAACACAGTTTTTCAAAAACACATGTCTTTTCCTATCTAAGACGTGACATCTATATAGTACGTATATAAAAACCTGCTCGTATGCGAATGGAACGTTGTGTGAAAATTTGAAAGCAGTCGGTGAAGAACTTTCAAAGATAGCGATTTTGAACAAACGAACATTTCCATTTTTATTTATATCGAATAGCTGTACCTGGCCAGGTGTTGCTGTGGCTCAGCAACAAATGCGTTGCTGAGCCACAGCAACCTTTCCCTGTCCCCCAGTCCTCCCCATCATTCCTCACTCCCCCATCCATCGTTCACCAATCATTCTCCACTAACCCCCGTCACCTCGTCCTCCCAACCATTCCCAATTCCCCAATCCCATCGTCCTTCCCACCAGTCCCCTCCCTTGTCCCCTTGTTCTCTCCACTATCTCCCACTCCACCATACCCTCACCCTCCACAACATTCCCCACTCCACCATCCCCTCGTCCTTCCCACCATCTCTCACTACCATTTCCCCCTTTCCCTTGCCCCTCTTCCTCCCACCATCCCCACTCCCCTCTCCCCATGCTCTCCCCCATCATTCTCCATTCCCCGTCCCCCGTCCCCACAATCACCAACCCACCATCCCCTCGCCCTCCCCACCATTCCCCACTCCCTCGTTCGATACGTTCCTAAATGATCTGATGTTCCAATCAGAAAATTGGGAACATCAAATGATTTGATGTTACCATCACTGAAAAATAAGAAGAAAAGTTAAATAAACGAAATGAAAACAATGACAAGAAATATACAATACTCATGAAATGAAGAGTATGTTAAACAACACAGCTAAATTCCAACGCAATGTCACAAAGTAGTTAAATCAAAATGAAAATAAATCGAGATATATGAAAATTCAATTTATTAATGCAATTGGAAACATTGAAGTGGAATCGTAACATATTTAGTATAGCTGTGTTGCTCTTACATGCAACAGATGGAACTGTTTTCAAAAAATCATGTTTTACCTATCACAGGTGTGGCATTAATACTTATACTCACGAAATGAACAGTATGCTAAACATCACAGCTAAATTCCAATGCAATGTCACACAAAAAAATAAATCAAAATGAAAATAAATCGAAATGTATGAAAATTCAGTTTATAAACGCTATCAGAAACATTGAAATGGAATCGTAACATATTTAGTATAATGGCTTGCCCTTACGTGCAATAGATGACACTGTTTCTAAAAAAAAACATGTTTTACCTGTCACAGGTGTGGCATCTATACTTATACTCACGAAATGAACGGTATGTTAAACAACACAGCTAAATTTCAATGCAATGTCATGCAAAATAATTAAATCAAAATAAAAATAAATCGAAATGTATGAAAATTCTATTTATCAATGCAATCAGAAACATTGAAATGGAATCGTAAACATATTAGTATAGCTGTGTTGCTCTTACGTGCAACAGATGGCACTGTTTCTAACAAAAAAAATGTTTTACCTGTCACAGGTGTGGCATCTATACTTATGCTCACAAAACGAACGGTATGGTAAACAACACAGCTCAATTCCAATGCAATAATAATTAAATCAAATTAAATCACACAAAATAATTAAATCAAATTTAAATTATATCGAAATCTATGAAAATTAAATTTATCAATGCAATCAGAAACATTGAAATGGAATTGTAACATATTTATTATAGAGTGTGCTGCTCCTACGGGCAACAGATGGCAATGTTTTTGAAAAAAGCAGGTACTTACCTGTCACAAGTGTGGCATCTATATAGCAGGTATACAAAAACATGCGCGTATTCGAATGCAACGTTGTGTCAAAATTTGAAAGCAATCGGTGAAGAACTTTTCGAGATTACAGCATGTGTTGATCTTATGTCCAACAGATGGACCTGTTTTCCAAAAAAGCTTGTTATGTCCTTTCATAGGTGAGCCATGTATACAGTAGGTAAATAAAAACACGAGTATATTCGAATGCAACGTCGTGTCAAAATTTCAAAGTAATCGGTAATGAAGTTTCAAATATTTCCTCGTATGAAAAATAGATTAAAAAACAAAGTTTTTCAAAAAAAAAAAAATCCCCATCATAGACGTGACATCTCTATATTACATATAAAAAAAACCTGCTAGTATGCGAATGGAACGTTGTGTGAAAATTTCAAAGCAATCGGTGAAGATCTTCGGAGATAGCGATTTTGAACAAACGAACATTTCCATTATTATTTATATTGACTAGCTGTACCCGGCCACGTGGTGCTGTGGCTCAGCAGCAAATGCGTTGCTGAGCCGCAGCACCCTTTCCCTCCCCCTCCCAGTCCTCCCCATCATTCGTCACTCTCCCCATCCCTCGTCCACCTAATCATTGCCAACTACCCCCTGTCACCTCGTCCTCCCAACCATTCTCAATTCCCCATGCCTCGTCCTCCCCACCATTTTCCTCCCTCATCCCCTTGTTCTCTCCACTATCCCCCACTCCCACCATACCCACACCCTCCCCAACATTCCCCACTCCACTGTCCCCTTGTCCTCCCCACCATCCCCCACTCCCTTCTCCCCATGTTCTCCCCATCATTCTCCATTCACCGTCAACCATCCGCACAATCCCCAACCTACCGTCCACTCGCCCTCCCCACCATTCCCCACTCCCTTGTTCGATGCGTTCCCAAATGACCTGATGTTCCAATCAGAAAATTGGGAACATCAAATGATCTTATGTTCCCATCACTGAAAAATAAAAGGAAAAGTTAAATAAACGAAATGAAAACAATGAAAAGAAATACACTATACTCATGAAATGAAGAGTATGTTAAACAACACAGCTAAATTCCAACGCAATGTCACAAAGTAGTTAAATCAAAATGAAAATAAATCGGATATATGAAAATTCAATTTATTAATGCAATTGGAAACATTGAAATGGAATCATAACATATTTAGTATAGCTGTGATGCTCTTACATGCAACAGATGGAACTGTTTTTCAAAAAGTCATGCTTTACCTGTCACAGGTGTGGCGTCAATAATTATACTCACGAAATGAACAGTATGCTAAACATCACAGCTAAATTCCAATGCAATGTCACACAAAAAAATTAAATCAAAATGAAAATAAATCGAAATGTATGAAAATTCAGTTTATCAATGCTATTAGAAACATTGAAATGGAATCGTAACATATTTAGTATAAATGTGTTGCTCTTACGTGCAACAGATGGCACTGTTTCTAAAAAAAACATGTTTTACCTGTCACAGGTATGTCATCTATACTTATACTCACGACATGAACGGTATGTTAAACAACACAGCTAAATTTCAATGCATTGTCACACAAAATAATTAAATAAAAATAAAAATAAATCGAAGTGTATGAAAATTCTATTTATCAATGCAATCAGAAACATTGAAAGGAAATCGTAACATATTTAGTATAGCTGTGTTGCTCTTACTCGCAACAGATGGCACTGTTTCTGAAAAAAACAAAACATGTTTTACCTGTCACAGGTGTGGCATCTATACTTATACTCCCAAAATGAACGGCATGGTAAACAACACAGCTCAATTCCAATGCAATATCACACAAAATAATTAAATCAAATTTAAATTATATCAAAATCTATGAAAATTAAATTTATCAATGCAATTGGAAACATTGAAATGGAATTGTAACATATTTATTATGGAGTGTGTTGCTCCTACGAGCAACAGATAGTGATGTTTTTCAAAAAAAGCAGGTATTTACCTGTCAGAAGTGTGGCATCTACATAGCAGGTATACAAAAGATGTGTGTATTCGAATGCAAGGTTATGTCAAAATTTGAAAGGAATCGGTGAAGAACTTTTGCAGATTACAGCATGTGTTGCTCTTATGTCCAACAGATGGCGCTGTTTTCCAAAAAAGCATGTTATTTCCTGTCACAGGTGAGCCATGTATATAGGAGGTATGTAAAAACACGAGCATATTCAAATGCAACGTCGTGTCAAAATTTCAAAGCAATCGGTAATGAAGTTTCTAAGATTTTCCTCGCATGAAAAATACATGAAATGCAGTTTTTCAAAAACACATTTTTTTTTCGCCGTCACAGACGTGACATCTCTATATTACGCATGAAAAAAACCTGCTCGTATGCGAATGGAATGTTGTGTGAAAATTTCAAAGCAATCGGTGAAGAACTTTCGGAGAGTAGCGATTTTGAACAAACGAACATTTCCCATTTTTATTTATTTTGACTAGCTGTACCCGCCACGTGGTGCTGTGGCTCAGCAACAAATGTGTTGCTGAGCCACAGCAAACCTTTGCTGTCCCCCAGTCCTCCCCATCACTCCTCACTCCCCCGATCCCTCGTCCACCCAACCATTCCCCACTCCCCCTGTTACCTCGTCCTCCCTACCATTTTTAATTCCCAATCCCTCGTCCTCCCCCACCCTCCTCTCCTTGGTCCCCTTGTCCTCTCCACTATTCCCCACTCCACCATACCCATTTCCCTCCCCAACATTCCCCACTCCACCATCCCCTCGTTCTCCCCACCATCTCCCAATACCATTTCCCCCTTCCCTGGCCTCTCTTCCTCCCCCCACCATCCCCCACTCCCTTCTTCCCTTTTCCTCCCCGTCATTCTCCATTCCCCATCCCGCATCCCCACCATCCCCAACCTCCCGTCCCCTCGTCATCCTCACCGATTCCCCACTCCCTCGTTCGATGCATTCCCAATGATCTGATGATTCAATAAGAAAATTGGGAACATCAAATGATCTGATGTCCCATCACTGAAAAATAAGAAAAACAGTTAAATAAACGAAATGAAAACAATGACAAAAATACACTATACTCATAATATGAACAGTATGTTAAACAACACAGCTAAATTCCAACGCAATGTCACACAAAATATTTAATCAAAATGAAAATATATTGAAATCTATGAAAATTCAATTTATTAATGCAATTGGAAACATTAAAATGGAATCGTGATATATTAGCATAGCTGTGTTGTTGACCAGACCACACACCAGACGGAATGGTCCGTCCTGGACCATTCTCAAGTCGATTGTGTTGACTTGAGGAATTCTCAAGTTAGAGAAATCACAGAGAATTAGAGAAGTTAGTTAGAGAAACTAACAGAACAAGTTAGAGAAACCACAGTAATGGGGGCCCTGAGGGCCTGGGAAGCCATTCTTGAGGCCAGCCCAGGGGATGGTTGTCAGGGTCCAGGAGAGTGTACTCTTGTTCCATGCCAAACCAGGGATGAGTGTCTGCAGCTTTCGTACACACCTCCAAGCACCTTTACCTGCCACACCTGTGACAGGGTAAAACCATGTTTTTTTTTTAAACAGCGCCATCTGTTACACGTACGAGCAACAATGCTATAGTAAATGTGTTATGATTCCATTTCAATGTTTACAATTTCATTGATAAATTTAATTTTCATTATTTTAATTATTTTTCATTTTCATTTAATGATTTTGTTTTTCATTTTCATTGGAAATGAGCTGTGTTGTTTTACCATACCGTTCACCGTTTCATGAGTATTGTTTATTTTTTTTATTTTTCCATTGTTTGTCATTTCGTTTTTCAACTGTTTTCCTTATATTTAGTGATGGGAACATCAGATAATTTGATGTTCCCAATTTTCTGATAGGGAACATCAAATCATTTGGGAATTGCATTGGACGAGGGAGTGAGGATGGTGAGGAAGGATGCAGGGCAGGAGTGGGGGATGGTTGGAAGGACGAGGGAAACAGGGGATGGGGTAATGGTGGGGAGGAACTAGGGGGAGTTGGAGATGGTGATAACGAGGGGACAGGATAAGTAGTGAAGTTGATGATTAGAACCGTGTGCACCATCTGAGCAGGTGAGCTCATTAAGCTCCTCTGGCCAGCTGGTGCAAAGGTATGTAGCCACATGGTGTTGTAGGGGGATTTTCCCGGATGTTTTGGCACGTATCGGATGCGTGTCAGCGTCCTGTGTCTGGTTACGCTGGAGGGATTGATGGGTGGATATGTTGGTGGTAGGAGAGTATGTATTGTATGTGGGATATGTGGGTAGAGTAAGGAATAGGCAGGAGAATAAAAGAGGAGAATAGGGAATAAGATTAGATGAATATGTATGGGTAAGCACCGTAGACTTAATCATGTGTGTAGATATTATAGTTTGATCAATAGATGGGCCTAAGTAGGCTATGTAAGGGGGGAGGGTCCCTACATGGCCTGGATATGTTGAAGGGTGAGGGAGGGGGGGCTTCCCTCGGCCAGAATAGGTTGGAGACCAATGCGGTCGAGAAGCGGAGGGGACAGGTGTTTGCGGTTTTTGACAGGGGAGTCATTATTTTCTTAGAGTGAAGAAAGC
>WNGS01163697.1:113238-123916 GCA_020271785.1 Procambarus virginalis
ACACACACACACACACACACACACAATCGGACTCACTGAGACAAAACTCTCTGGAATCATAACGAATGCTGTGTTCCCCAGGAGTACGCAGTAATAAGGAAAGAGAGGGAAGGTAGGGGAGGAGGCGGAGTGGCCCTACTCATGAGAAAGGAATGGAGTTTTAAGGAGGTGGTTATTCGGGCTGTGAGGGTTTCAGAGACTACATAGCAGGCACCATGACAATGGGAGGACCAAGAATAGTAGTAGCAGTAATATATAACCCTCCACCAAATGACAGAAGACCCAGTCAAGAGTATGAAAACAACAACATGGCAGTTAACACTATAATTGAGAGGGCAGCCTCTGCTGCCTGTAGAAATAGATCCCACCTGTCATCATGGGGACTTCAATCATGAAGAATTGATTGGGAGAACAAGGAACCGCATGGCGGCGAGGATACGTGGAGAGCCAAACTACTCGAGGTGGTGACTAGAAACTTCTTAACCCAGCATGTCAGAGAACCCACAAGGATGAGAGGAAATGACGAACCAGCGAGACTCGACCTGGTCTTCACACTGAACGACTCTGACATAAGAGAAATCGGTTTTGAGGCCCCAGTAGGGATGAGCGACCACAGTGTATTGGAGTTTGAGTACCTGATGAAGAAGGTTATTGAACTCGAGGAGAGATACTGAAACCAAAAGGTTAGCATACCGAAAGGGAAACTATGAGGAGATAAGAAAATTCCTAACAGACGTAGCATGGGAAACAGAGCTCAGGGAAAAGACGGCCAAGATATGATGGACTACATCACGCAAAAGTGCAAGGAAGCAGCAAACAAGTTTGTCCCAGCCCAAAAGGAAAACAGTGAAATGAAGATGAGAAACCCATGGTTTAATCAGAGATGTAGGCTAGCTAAGCAGCAAAGTAAAAGGGCATGGAGAAACTATAGGAATAACAGGACACTGGAGAGCAGAGAAAGATACCAGAATGCCAGGAATGAATATGTCAGGATGAGAAGAGAGGCAGAAAGACAATACGAAAACGACATCGCAAGCAAGGCAAAGACTCGGCCTAAATTGTTGCATAGCCACATCAGAGAGAAAAACAACAGTAAAGGAACAGGTTATGAAATTAAGGATAGGGGCAGAAGAATTCACTACAAACGACAAGGAAGTATGTGAGGAACTGAATAAGAAATTCCAAGAGGTCTTCACCTTAGAGCAAGGAGAAATCCCAGAGTAAGAGAGGGGATAGCTAACCAGGAACCACTGGAAGAGTTTGAGATTACAAGCGGGGAAGTAAGAAAGTGTTTACTAGAGTTGGATGTGACAAAGGCTATAGGCCCAGATGGAATCTCCCCTTGGATACTTAAGGAAGGAGCAGAAGAACTGTGCCAACCACTCTCCATAGTGTATAACAAATCTCTGGCAACAGGGGAACTGCCAGAAATTTGGAAAGCAGCTAATGTAGTCCCGATATACAAGAAAGGGGATAGACAGGAGGCACTGAATTACAGGCCAGTGTCCCTAACCTGCATACCATGCAAGCTGATGGAGAAGATTGTGCGAAGAAAGCTAGTGGAGCACCTGGAGCGAAAGAACTTTGTAACACAGCACCAACATGGATTCAGGGATGGCAGGTCCTGCCTCACAGGGTTACTTGAATTCTACGACCAGGTAACAAAAATAAGGCAAGAAAGAGAAGGGTGGGCAGACTGCATATTTTTGGATTGTCAGAAAGCCTTTGATACAGTGCCACACAAGAGGCTAGTGAAAAAGCTGGAGATGCAGGCTGGAGTGAAAGGGAAGGTACTCCGTGGATACAGGAGTACCTAAGCAACAGGAGACAAAGAGTCAGCGTGAGGGGTGAGGTCTCAGATTGGCGAGACGTTACGAGTGGAGTCCCGCAGGAGTCAGTCCTTGGACCTATATGTTTCTGATATATGTAAATGATCTCCCAGAGGGTATAGAATCGTTTCTCTCAATGTTTGCCGATGATGCAAAAATTATGAGGAGGATTGAAACGAGGACGATAGTAGGAGGCTACAAGACGACCAAGACTGACTGAGTGAATGGTCCAACAAATGGCTGTTGAAGTTCAAACCGAGTAAATGCAAAGTAATGAAACTAGGCAGTGGAAACAGGAGGCCAGACACAGGATATAGAATAGGAGATGAAGTACTTAATGAAACGGACAGAGAGAAAGATCTAGGAGTTGATATCACACCAAACCTGTCTCCTGAAGCCCACATAAAAAGGATAACATCTGCGGCATATGCGAGGCTGGCTAACATCAGAACAGCGTTCAGGAACCTGTGTAAGGAATCATTCAGAATCTTGTACACCACATATGTAAGACCAATCCTGGAGTATGCAGCCCCAGCATGGAGCCCGTACCTTGTCAAGCACAAGACGAAGCTGGAAAAAGTCCAAAGGTATGCCACTAGACTAGTCCCAGAACTAAGAGGCATGAGTTACGAGGAAAGGCTGCGGGAAATGCACCTTACGACACTGGAAGACAGAAGAGTAAGGGGAGATATGATCACAACCTACAAAATCCTCAGAGGAATCGACCGGGTAGACAAGGACAAATATTCAACACTGGGGGACGCGAACAAGGGGACACAGGTGGAAACTGAGTACCCACATGAGCCACAGAGACGTTAGAAGGAACTTTTTCAGTGTCAGAGTAGTTAACGGATGGAATGCATTAGGCAGTGATGTGGTGGAGGCTGACTCCATACACAGTTTCAAGTGTAGATATGATAGAGCCCAGTAGGCTCGGGAATCTGTACACCAGTTGATTGACAGTTGAGAGGCGGGACCAAAGAGCCAAAGCTCAACCCCCGCAAGCACAAATAGGTGAGTACAAATAGGTGAGTACACACACACATACACACACACACACACACACACACACACACACACACACACACACACACACACACACACACACACACGCAGGATTCGTAATCCTGTGGCCGGGTTCGATTCCGCACCAGGCAGGAACAAATGGGCAGAGTTTCTTTCACCCCGATGCTCCTGTTACTAGCAGTAAATAGGTACCTGGGAGTTAGACAGCTGTTACGGGCTGCTTCCTGGGGTGTGTGTGTGTGTGGGGGGGGGTAATTAGTTAGGTTAGTAATAGTTCATTGACAGTTGAGAGGCTGGCCTAAAGAGCAAAGCTCAACCCCCACAAGCACAACTAGATGAATACAACTAGGTGAATATACACACACACACACTGAAATGAATGTGTAATGAACTAGGCGGTGGAAACAGGAGGCCAGACACAGGATACAGAATAGGAGATGAAGTACTTCATGAAACAGGAGAGATATCTAGGAGTTGATATCACAAAAACCTGTTCCTGAAGCCCACATAAAGAGAATAACGTCTGCGGCATATGCGAGGCTGGCAACATCAGAACTGCCTTTAGGAACCTGTGTAAGGAATCATTCAGAACCTTGTACACCACATATGTAAGACCAATCCTGGAGTATGCGGCCCCAGCATGGAGCCCGTACCTTGTCAAGCACAGGCGAAGCTGGAAAATGTCCAAAGGTATGCCACTAGACTAGTCCCAGAACTAAGAGGCATGAGTTACGAGGAAAGGCTGCGGGAAATGCACCTTACGACATGGAGGACAGAAGAGTAAGGGGAGACATGATCACTACCTACAAAATCTCAGGGTAATTGACAGGGTAGACAAGGATAACTATTCAACACTGTCAATTACCTGAGGATTTTGTAGGTAGGATCATGTATCACCTTACTCTTCTGTCTTCCAGTGTTTCGTAGGGCATTTCCCGCAGCCTTTCCTCGTAACTCATGCCTTTAGTTCGGCCCTAGTCTTGGCATACCTTTGGACATTTCAGCTTCGCCTGTGCTTGACAAGGTACGGGCTCCATGCTGGGGCCGCATACTCCAGGATTGGTCTTACAATGTGGTGTACAAGGTTCTGAATGATTCCTTACACAGGTTCCTAAAGGCAGTTCTGATGTTAGCAGCCTCGCATATGCCGCAGACGTTATTCTCTTTATGTGGGCTTCAGGAGACAGGTTGGTGTGATATCAACTCCTAGATCATTCTCTCTGTTTCATGAAGTACTTAATCTCTATCTGTATCCTGTGTCTGGCCTCCTGTTTCCACCGCCTAGTTTCATACACACATTCATTTCAGTGTGCTGTGTGTGTATATTCACCTAGTTGTATTCATTAGTTGTGCTGTGGGGGTTGAGCTTTGCTCTTTAGGCCAGCTCTCAAACTGTCAATGAACTATTACTAACTACTAACTAATTACCCCCCCCCACACACACACACACACCCAGGAAGCAGCCCGTAACAGCTGTCTAACTCCAGGTACCTATTTACTGCTGGTAACAGGAGCATCGGGGTGAAAGAAACTCTGCCCATTTGTTCCTGCTGGTGCGGGAATCGAACCCGGGCCACAGGATTACGAATCTGCGTGTGTGGTGTGTGTGTGTGTGTGTGTGTGTGTGGTGTGTGTGTGTGTGGGTGTGTGTGTGTGTGTGTATTGTGTGTGTACTCACCTATTTGTACTCACCTATTTGTGCTTGCGGGGGTTGAGCTTTGGCTCTTTGGTCCCGCCTCTCAACTGTCAATCAACTGGTGTACAGATTCCCGAGCCTACTGGGCTCTATCATATCTACACTTGAAACTGTGTATGGAGTCAGCCTCCACCACATCACTGCCTAATGCATTCCATCCGTTAACTACTCTGACACTGAAAAAGTTCCTTAACGTCTCTGTGGCTCATGTGGGGTACTCAGTTTCCACCTGTGTCCCCTTGTTCGGTCCCCCCAGTGTTGAATAGTTTGTCCTTGTCTACCCGGTCGATTCCTCTGAGGATTTGTAGGTTGTGATCATATCTCCCCTTACTCTTCTGTCTTCCAGTGTCGTAAGGTGCATTTCCCGCAGCCTTTCCTCGTAACTCATGCCTCTTAGTTCTGGGATAGTTAGTGGCATACCTTTGGACTTTTTCCAGCTTCGTCTTGTGCTTGACAAGGTACGGGCTCCATGCTGGGGCTGCATACTCCAGGATTGGTCTTACATATGTGGTGTACAAGATTCTGAATGATTCCTTACACAGGTTCCTGAACGCTGTTCTGATGTTAGCCAGCCTCGCATATGCCGCAGATGTATCCTTTTTATGTGGGCTTCAGGAGACAGGTTTGGTGTGATATCAACTCCTAGATCTTCTCTCTGTCCGTTTCATTAAGTACTTCATCTCCTATTCTATATCCTGTGTCTGGCTCCTGTTTCCACTGCCTAGTTTCATTACTTTGCATTTACTCGGGTTGAACTTCAACAGCCATTTGTTGGACCATTCACTCAGTCAGTCTTGGTCGTCTTGTAGCCTATACTATCGTCCTCGGTTTCAATCCTCCTCATAATTTTTGCATCATCGGCAAACATTGAGAGAAACGATTCTATACCCTCTGGGAGATCATTTAAATATATCAGAAAACGTATAGGTCCAAGGACTGACTCCTGCGGGACTCCACTCGTAACGTCTCGCCAATCTGAGACCTCACCCCTCACGCTGACTCTTTGTCTCCTGTTGCTTAGGTACTCCTGTATCCAACGGAGTACCTTCCTTTCACTCCAGCCTGCATCTCCAGCTTTTTCACTAGCCTCTTGTGTGGCACTGTATCAAAGGCTTTCTGACAATCCAAAAATATGCAGTCTGCCCACCCTTCTCTTTCTTGCCTTATTTTTGTTACCTGGTCGTAGAATTCAAGTAACCCTGTGAGGCAGGACCTGCCATCCTGAATCCATGTTGGTGCTGGTTACAAAGTTCTTTCGCTCCAGGTGCTCCACTAGCTTTCTTCGCACAATCTTCTCCATCAGCTTGCATGGTATGCAGGTTAGGGACACTGGCTGTAATTCAGTGCCTCCTGTCTATCCCCTTTCTTGTATATCGGGACTACATTAGCTGCTTTCCAAATTTCTGGCAGTTCCCCTGTTGCCAGAGATTTTGTTATACACTATGGAGAGTGGTTGGCACAGTTCTTCTGCTCCTTCCTTAAGTATCCGGGAGATTCCATCTGGGCCTATAGCCTTTGTCACATCCAACTCTAGTAACACTTTCTTACTTCCCCGTTGTAATCTCAAACTCTTCCAGTGGTTCCTGGTTAGCTATCCCCTCTCTTATCTCTGGGATTTCTCCTTGCTCTAAGGTGAAGACCTCTTGGAATTTCTTATTCAGTTCCTCACATACTTCCTTGTCGTTTGTAGTGAATTCTTCTGCCCCTATCCTTAATTTCATAACCTGTTCCTTTACTGTTGTTTCTCCTGATGTGGCTATGCAACAATTTAGGCCGAGTCTTTGCCTTGCTTGCGATGTCGTTTTCGTATTGTCTTTCTGCCTCTCTTCTCATCCTGACATATTCATTCCTGGCATTCTGGTATCTTTCTCTGCTCTCCAGTGTCCTGTTATTCCTATAGTTTCTCCATGCCCTTTTACTTTGCTGCTTAGCTAGCCTACATCTCTGATTAAACCATGGGTTTCTCATCTTCATTTCACTGTTTTCCTTTGGGCTGGGACAAACTTGTTTGCTGCTTCCTTGCACTTTTGCGTGATGTAGTCCATCATATCTGGGCCGTCTTTTCCCTGAGCTCTGTTTCCCATGCTACGTCTGTTAGGAATTTTCTTATCTCCTCATAGTTTCCCTTTCGGTATGCTAACCTTTTGGTTTCAGTATCTCTCCTCGAGTTCAATAACCCTTCTTCAATCAGGTACTCAAACTCCAATACACTGTGGTCGCTCATCCTACTGGGGCCTCAAAACCGATTTCTCTTATGTCAGAGTCGTTCAGTGTGAAGACCAGGTCGAGTCTCGCTGGTTCGTCATTTCCTCTCATCCTTGTGGGTTCTCTGACATGCTGGGTTAAGAAGTTTCTAGTCACCACCTCGAGTAGTTTGGCTCTCCACGTATCCTCGCCGCCATGCGGTTCCTTGTTCTCCCAATCAATTCTTCCATGATTGAAGTCCCCCATGATGAGCAGGTGGGATCTATTTCTACAGGCAGCAGAGGCTGCCCTCTCAATTATAGTGTTAACTGCCATGTTGTTGTTTTCATACTCTTGACTGGGTCTTCTGTCATTTGGTGGAGGGTTATATATTACTGCTACTACTATTCTTGGTCCTCCCATTGTCATGGTGCCTGCTATGTAGTCTCTGAAACCCTCACAGCCCGGAATAACCACCTCCTTAAAACTCCATTCCTTTCTCATGAGTAGGGCCACTCCGCCTCCTCCCCTACCTTCCCTCTCTTTCCTTATTACTGCGTACTCCTGGGAAACACAGCATTCGTTATGATTCCAGAGAGTTTTGTCTCAGTGAGTCCGATTGTGTGTGTGTGTGTGTGTGTGTGTGTGTGTGGTGTGTGGTGTGTGTGTGTGTGTGTGTGTGTGTGTGTGTGTGTGTGTGTGTGTGTGTATATGTGTGTGTGTGTGTGTGTGTGTGTGTGTGTGTGTGTGTGTGTGTGTGTGTGTGTGTGTGTGTGTGTGTGTGTGTGTGTGTGTGTGTGTACTCACATAGTTGTGCTTGCGGGGGTTGAGCTCTGGCTCTTTGGTGCTGAGAGCTATGTGTGGTGCGTGTGTGCGCAGGGGAAGGGTTAGGTTAGGTTGGTAACTCAAGTATGTTCACCAGACCACACACTAGAAGGTGAAGGGACGACGACGTTTCGGTCCGTCCTGGACCATTCTCAAGTCGATTGCCGACTTGAGAATGGTCCAGGACGGACCGAAACGTCGTCGTCCCTTCACCTTCTAGCGTGTGGTCTGGTCAACATACTTTAGCCACGTTATTGTCACTCATCGCCTGCATTTGGTAACTCAAGTCAAATAACGGGTAGCTGAGAGGAGGAGTAACGGAGCCCACACCAGGGGACACGCGGAACACCGAGACCCACCAACCTGAAGATGCTCGTAGTGAACCACGTGGACAGATGTATGTGGGAGGCTGAGCCACGCGGCGTTGAGATCTGCCCACAGCTGCCCGCGCTCCACTGTGAAGTTGGCCCAAGCTGCGGAGGGGGAGACATGTTCACTGCATCATAGATTACCATCACTGCTTCACACTTTATCATCACTGCCTCATACTCTACCATCACAGCAACATGTAAATGCTAGTCAATATTCATGGCAACACATGTATATCTATGTATAACCATATCAACGTATGCTCATGTATAGAAATATACTTATATGTGACTCATTTTGGGTATATCCACACACACCCACATATGTCCTTCTCTTGATATACCGACATCATACCTGGCTATAATATGCCGTAGATAGGTTGGTAGATTCCCGCATCTACACCTACACATTTCTAGGAGTAGAGGGGTAGAAATGTGTAGAGGAGAGTAGAAATAGCCTAAGCTATCCTTTTGATATCTTATGTCTCAATAAACTTACTTAACTTGTTCACTCACATGATATCGTGACGAGATTGGCACTCAGCATTCTCTAAGTGCCTAATAGGGTCGTTAAGGGCTTATAGAGTGATTACAGAGAGCATAATTGAGGGCTTATGGGAACTTAATATCACAGAGATTTCTAGATTTATTTACAGCAAGACACTTGGGTAGTGATGTTGTGGTTCGCAGAGGAACTGGCGGGTTCAGAGGTTGTTCGACTGAATTCAGAGTACGCGACTGAACTTAAACTGATTCGCGACTGAATGGTTGCTCCCCAACACTGAGACTGTTCGACAGTTAGCAAAATGCTGTCTCTAATAGCACTAGAGCAAGTGATATGGGGTCAAGCCGAAGGTCAATGCAGTACTGGCACTTGTGATATCTCACATGATATCACAAGTGTCAAGTGTATATATATATACACACACATATATACATTTATATACTCATGCAGACGATGAGTCACAATAACCTGGTTGAATATATGGTGACCAAAGCACATATGGACCATTATGTATCTTGTGGTGACTATATACACACTATTTAGGTGTTTACATACACACACACATTGCGGCAGGACAGGCATATGTAGCAGGAAAGGAAGGGAGCTATCAGGGGAAAGCGCCAAGTCATTACGACTATATAGCACTGTGCAGGGGTCAGGATAAGGATTTGGGATGGGACGGAGGGAAGGAATGGTGTCCAACCACTTGTGGACGATCGGGGGATTGAACGCCGACCTGTATGAATATAATTAATATACGTTCATACTCTGTACTCACACGTTCATACCCTGTACCCACACGTTCATATCCTCTACCCACACGTTCATACACTGTACCCACACGTTCATACCCTGTACCCACACGTTCATACACTGTACCCACACGTTCATACACAGTACCCACACGTTCATACACTGTACCCACACGTTCATACACTGTACCCACACGTTCATACACTGTACCCACACGTTCATACTCTGTACCCACACGTTCATACCCTGTACCCACACGTTCATACCCTGTACCCACACGTTCATACTCTGTACTCACACGTTCATACCCTGTACCCACACGTTCATACACTGTACCCACACGTTCATACCCTGTACCCACACGTTCATACCCTGTACCCACACGTTCATACCCTGTACCCACACGTTCATACTCTGTACCCACACGTTCATACACTGTACCCACACGTTCATACCCTGTACCCACACGTTCATACCCTGTACCCACACGTTCATACTCTGTACCCACACGTTCATACCCTGTACCCACACGTTCATACCCTGTACCCACACGTTCATACCCTGTACCCACACGTTCATACACTGTACCCACACGTTCATACACTGTACCCACACGTTCATACTCTGTACCCACACGTTCATACCCTGTACCCACACGTTCATACCCTGTACCCACACGTTCATACCCTGTACCCACACGTTCATACCCTGTACCCACACGTTCATACCCTGTACCCACACGTTCATACCCTGTACCCACACGTTCATACACTGTACCCACACGTTCATACTCTGTACCCACATGTTCATACCCTGTACCCACACGTTCATACCCTGTACCCACACGTTCATACACTGTACCCACACGTTCATACCCTGTACCCACACGTTCATACCCTGTACCCACACGTTCATACACTGTACCCACACGTTCATACACTGTACCCACACGTTCATACCTTGTACCCACACGTTCACACACTGTACCCACACGTTCATACCTTGTACCCATACGTTCATACACTGTACCCACACGTTCATACACTGTACCCACACGTTCATATCCTCTACCCACACGTTCATATCCTCTACCCACACGTTCATATCCTCTACCCACACGTTCATATCCTCTACCCACACGTTCATATCCTCTACCCACACGTTCATATCCTCTACCCACACGTTCATATCCTCTACCCACACGTTCATACACTGTACCCACACGTTCATACCCCGTACCCACACGTTCATATCCTCTACCCACACGTTCATACCCTGTACCCACACGTTCATATCCTGTACCCACACGTTCATACCCTGTACCCACACGTTCATACCCTGTACCCACACGTTCATACACTGTACCCACACGTTCATACACTGTACCCACACGTTCATACCCTGTACCCACACGTTCATACCCTGTACCCACACGTTCATACCCTGTACCCACACGTTCACACACTGTACCACACGTTCATACACTGTACCC
>WNGS01163698.1:1696-30876 GCA_020271785.1 Procambarus virginalis
CACCATGCCCGGGTGAGTGTCACCATGCCCTGGTGAGTATCACATGCCCTGGTGAGTGTTACCATGCCCTGGTGAGTGTCACCATGCCCGGGTGAGTGTCACCATGCCCTGGTGAGTGTCACCATGCCTGGTGAGTGTTACCATGCCCTGGTGAGTGTCACCATGGCCTGGTGAGTGTCACCATGCCCTGGTGAGTGTCACCATGCCCTGGCGAGTTACCATGCCCTGGTGAGTGTCACCATGCCTGGTGAGTGTCACCATGCACTGGTTAGTGTCACCATGCCCTGGTTAGTGTCATCATGCCCTGGTTAGTGTCACCATGCCCTGGTGAGTGTCACCATGCCCTGGTGAGTGTCACCATGCCCTGGTGAGTGTCACCATGCCCTGGTGAGTGTCACCATGCCCTGGTGAGTGTCACCATGCCCTGGTGAGTGTCACCATGCCCTGGTGAGTGTCACCATGCCCTGGTGAGTGTCACCATGCCCTGGTTAGTGTCACCATGCCCTGGTGAGTGTCACCATGCCCTGGTGAGTGTCACCATGCACTGGTTAGTGTCACCATGCCCTGGTGAGTGTTACCATGCCCTGGTGAGTGTCACCATGCCCTGGTAGTGTCACCATGCCCTGGTGAGTGTCACCATGCCCTGGTGAGTGTCACCATGCCCTGGTGAGTGTCACCATGCCCTGGTTAGTGTCACCATGCCCTGGTTAGTGTCACCATGCCCTGGTTAGTGTCACCATGCTCTGGTTAGTCTCACCATGCCCTGGTTAGTCTCACCATGCCCTGGTTAGTCTCACCATGCCCTGGTTAGTGTCACCATGCCCTGGTTAGTGTCACCATGCCCTGGTTAGTGTCACCATGCCCTGGTTAGTCTCACCATGCCCTGGTTAGTGTCACCATGCCATGGTTAGTGTCACCATGACCTGGTTAGTGTCACCATGCCCTGGTTAGTGTCACCATGCCCTGGTTAGTGTCACCATGCCCTGGTTAGTGTCACCATGCCCTGGTTAGTGTCACCATGCCCTGGTTAGTCTCACCATGCCCTGGTTAGTCTCACCATGCCCTGGTTAGTGTCACCATGCCCTGGTTAGTGTCACCATGCCCTGGTTAGTGTCACCATGCCCTGGTTAGTGTCACCATGCCCTGGTTAGTGTCACCATGCCCTGGTGAGTGTCACCATGCCCAGGTGAGTGTTTCCAGGCCCTGGTTAGTGTCACCATGCCCTGGTTAGTGTCACCATGCCCTGGTTAGTGTCACCATGCCCTGGTGAGTGTTTCCAGGCCCAGGTGAGTGTTTCCAGGCCCTGGTTAGTGTCACCATGCCCTGGTTAGTGTCACCATGCCCTGGTGAGTGTTACCATGCCCTGGTTAGTGTCACCATGCCCTGGTTAGTGTCACCATGCCCTGGTTAGTGTCACCATGCCCTGGTGAGTGTCACCATGCCCTGGTTAGTGTCACCATGCCCTGGTGAGTGTTACCATGCCCAGGTGAGTGTTTCCAGGCCCTGGTTAGTGTCACCATGCCCTGGTTAGTGTCACCATGCCCTGGTGAGTGTCACCATGCCCTGGTTAGTGTCACCATGCCCTGGCGAGTGTTTCCAGGCCCTGGTTAGTGTCACCATGCCCTGGTTAGTCTCACTATGCCCTGGTTAGTGTCACCATGCCCTGGTTAGTCTCACCATGCCCTGGTTAGTGTCACCATGCCCTGGTTAGTCTCACCATGCCCTGGTTAGTCTCACCATGCCCTGGTTAGTGTCACCATGCCCTGGTTAGTGTCACCATGCCCTGGTTAGTGTCACCATGCCCTGGTTAGTGTCACCATGCCCTGGTTAGTGTCACCATGCCCTAGTGAGTGTCACCATGCCCTGGTTAGTGTCACCATGCCCTGGTGAGTGTCACCATGCCCTGGTGAGTGTTTCCAGGCCCTGGTCAGTGTCACCATGCCCTGGTGGTTGTCACCATGCCCTGGTGAGTGTCACCATGCCCTGGTTAGTGTCACCATGCCCTGGTGAGTGTCACCATGCCCTGGTTAGTGTCACCATGCCCTGGTGAGTGTCACCATGCCCTGGTTAGTGTCACCATGCCCTGGTGAGTGTCACCATGCCCTGGTGAGTGTTTCCAGGCCCTGGTTAGTGTCACCATGCCCTGGTTAGTCTCACTATGCCCTGGTTAGTGTCACCATGCCCTGGTTAGTCTCACCATGCCCTGGGTAGTCTCACCATGCCCTGGTTAGTCTCACCATGCCCTGGTTAGTGTCACCATGCCCTGGTTAGTGTCACCATGCCCTGGTTAGTGTCACCATGCCCTGGTTAGTGTCACCATGCCCTGGTGAGTGTCACCATGCCCTGGTTAGTGTCACCATGCCCTGGTGAGTGTCACCATGCCCTGGTGAGTGTTTCCAGGCCCTGGTCAGTGTCACCATGCCCTGGTTAGTCTCACCATGCCCTGGTTAGTCTCACCATGCCCTGGTTAGTGTCACCATGCCCTGGTTAGTGTCACCATGCCCTGGTGAGTGTCACCATGCCCTGGTTAGTGTCACCATGCCCTGGTGAGTGTCACCATGCCCTGGTGAGTGTTTCCAGGCCCTGGTTAGTGTCACCATGCCCTGGTGAGTGTCACCATGCCCTGGTGAATGTCACCATGCCCTGGTTGGTCTCACCATGCCCTGGTCAGTGTCACCATGCCCTGGTAGTCTCACCAGGCCCTGGTGAGTGTTACCATGCCCTGGTTAGTCTCACCATGCCCTGGTGAGTGTCACCATGCCCTGGTTAGTGTCACCATGCTCTGGTGAGTGTCACCATGCCCTGGTGAGTGTCACCATGCCCTGGTGAGTGTCACCATGCCCTGGTGAGTGTCACCATGCCCTGGTGAGTGTCACCATGCCCTGGTGAGTGTCACCATGCCCTGGTGAGTGTCACCATGCCCTGGTTAGTGTCACCATGCCCTGGTGAGTGTCACCATGCCCTGGTGAGTGTCACCATGCCCTGGTTAGTGTCACCATGCCCTGGTGAGTGTCACCATGCCCTGGTTAGTGTCACCATGCCCTGGTGAGTGTCACCATGCCCTGGTGAGTGTCACCATGCCCTGGTTAGTGTCACCATGCCCTGGTGAGTGTCACCATGCCCTGTTAGTGTCACCATGCCCTGGTGAGTGTCACCATGCCCTGGTTAGTGTCACCATGCCCTGGTTAGTGTCACCATGCCCTGGTTAGTGTCACCATGCCCTGGTGAGTGTCACCATGCCCTGGTGAGTGTTACCATGCCCTGGTGAGTGTCACCATGCCCTGGTGAGTGTCACCATGCCCTGGTGAGTGTCACCATGCCCTGGTGAGTGTCACCATGCCCTGGTTAGTGTCACCATGCCCTGGTTAGTGTCACCATGCCCTGGTGAGTGTCACCATGCCCTGGTTAGTGTCATGATGCCCTGGTTAGTGTCACCATTCCCTGGTAAGTGTCACCATGCCCTGGTGAGTGTCACCATGCCCTGGTGAGTGTCACCATGCCCTGGTGAGTGTCACCATGCCCTGGTGAGTGTCACCATGCCCTGGCGAGTGTTACCATGCCCTGCTTAGTGTCACCATGCCCTGGTGAGTGTCACCATGCCCTGGTTAGTGTCACCATGCCCTGGTTAGTGTCATGATGCCCTGGTTAGTGTCACCATGCCCTGGTGAATGTCACCATGTCCTGGTGAATGTCACCATGCCCTGGTTAGTGTCACCATGCCCTGGTAAGTGTCACCATGCCCTGGTGAATGTCACCATGCCCTGGTGAATGTCACCATGCCCTGGTTAGTGTCATCATGCCCTGGTAAGTGTCACCATGCCCTGGTGAGTGTCACCATGCACTGGTTAGTGTCACCATGCCCTGGTGAGTGTCACCATGCCCTGGTGAGTGTCACCATGCACTGGTTAGTGTCACCATGCCCTGGTGAATGTCACCATGCCCTGGTGAATGTCACCATGCCCTGGTTAGTGTCATCATGCCCTGGTAAGTGTCACCATGCCCTGGTGAATGTCACCATGCCCTGGTTGGTCTCACCATGCCCTGGTGAGTGTCACCATGCCCTGGTTAGTCTCACCATGCCCTGGTTGGTTTCACCATGCACTGGTGAGTGTTACCATGCCCTGGTGAGTGTCACCATGCCCTGGTGAGTGTCACCATGCCCTGGTTGGTCTCACCATGCCCTGGTTAGTGTCACCATGCCCTGGTGAGTGTCACCATGCCCTGGTGAGTGTTACCATGCCCTGGTTAGTCACACCATGCCCTGGTGAGTGTCACCATGCCCTGGTGAGTGTCACCATGCCCTGGTGAGTGTTACTATGCCCTGGTTAGTCTCACCATGCCCTGGTGAATGTCACCATGCCCTGGTTAGTCTCGCCATGCCCTGGTGAGTGTCACCATGCCCTGGTGAGTGTCACCATGCCCTGGTGAGTGTTACTATGCCCTGGTTAGTCTCACCATGCCCTGGTGAATGTCACCATGCCCTGGTTAGTCTCACCAGGCCCTGGTGAGTGTCACCATGCCCTGGTGAATGTCACCATGCCCTGGTGAGTGTCACCATGCCCTGGTTAGTGTCACCATGCCCTGGTGAGTGTCACTATGCCCTGGTGAGTGTGACCATGCCCTGGTGAGTGTCACCATGCCCTGGTGAGTGTCACCATGCCTGGTGAGTGTCACCATGCCCTGGTGAGTGTGACCATGCCCTGGTGAGTGTCACCATGCCCGGGTGAGTGTCACCATGCCCTGGTGAGTGTCACCATGCCCTGGTGAGTGTTACCATGCCCTGGTGAGTGTCACCATGCCCTGGTGAGTGTCACCATGCCCTGGTGAGTGTCACCATGCCCTGGCGAGTGTTACCATGCCCTGGTGAGTGTCACCATGCCCTGGTGAGTGTCACCATGCCTGGTTAGTGTCACCATGCCCTGGTTAGTGTCATCATGCCCTGGTTACTGTCACCATGCCCTGGTGAGTGTCACCATGCCCTGGTGAGTGTCACCATGCCCTGGTGAGTGTCACCATGCCCTGGTGAGTGTCACCATGCCCTGGTGAGTGTCACCATGCCCTGGTGAGTGTCACCATGCCCTGGTGAGTGTCACCATGCACTGGTTAGTGTCACCATGCCCTGGTGAGTGTCACCATGCCCTGGTGAGTGTCACCATGCCCTGGTTAGTGTCACCATGCCCTGGTGAGTGTCACCATGCCTGGTGAGTGTCACCATGCCCTGGTTAGTGTCACCATGCCTGGTGAGTGTCACCATGCCCTGGTGAGTGTCACCATGCCCTGGTGAGTGTCACCATGCCCTGGTTAGTGTCACCATGCCCTGGTTAGTGTCACCATGCCCTGGTTAGTGTCACCATGCCCTGGTTAGTGTCACCATGCCTGGTTAGTGTCACCATGCCCTGGTTAGTGTCACCATGCCCTGGTTAGTGTCACCATGCCCTGGTTAGTGTCACCATGCCCTGGTTAGTGTCACCATGCCCTGGTGGTTAGTGTCACCATGCCCTGGTAGTGTCACCATGCCTGGTAGTGTCACCATGCCCTGGTTAGTGTCACCATGCCTGGTGTGTCACCATGCCCTGGTTAGTGTCACCATGCCCTGGTTAGTGTCACCATGCCCTGGTGAGTGTCACCATGCCCTGGTAGTGTCACCATGCCCTGGTGAGTGTCACCATGCCCTGGTAGTGTCACCATGCCCTGGTTAGTGTCACCATGCCCTGGTGAGTGTCACCATGCCCTGGTTAGTGTCACCATGCCCTGGTGTAGTGTCACCATGCCCTGGTAGTGTCACCATGCCCTGGTTAGTGTCACCATGCTCTGGTGAGTGTTCATGCCCTGGTAGTGTCACCATGCCCTGGGTAGTGTCACCATGCCCTGGTGAGTGTCACCATGCCCTGGTTAGTGTCACCATGCCCTGGCAGTGTCCATGCCCTGGTTAGTGTCACCATGCCCTGGTTAGTGTCCAATGCCCTGGTTAGTGTCACCATGCCCTGGTTAGTGTCACCATGCCTGGTTAGTCACCATGCCCTGGTTAGTGTCACCATGCCCTGGTTAGTGTCACCATGCCTGGTTAGTGTCACCATGCCCTGGTTAGTGTCACCATGCCCTGGTTAGTGTCACCATGCCTGGTAGTGTCACCATGCCCTGGTGAGTGTCACCATGCCCTGGTAGTGTCACCATGCCTGGTGAGTGTCACCATGCCCTGGTGAGTGTCACCATGTGGTCAGTGTCACCATGCCCTGGTGGTGTTCACCATGCCCTGGTGAGTGTCACCATGCCCTGGTAGTGTCACCATGCCCTGGTGAGTGTCACCATGCCCTGGTTAGTGTCACCATGCCCTGGTGAGTGTCACCATGCCCTGGTTAGTGTCACCATGCCCTGGTGAGTGTCACCATGCCCTGGTGAGTGTCACCATGCCCTGGTTAGTGTCACCATGCCCTGGTTNCCTGGGGGTTATGTGTAACACACACCAGGGTGCCTGGGGTTGTGTGTAACACACACCAGGGTGCCTGGGGGTTGTAGGTAACACACCACTAGGGTGCCAGGGGGGTGTGTGTAACACACAACAGGGTGCCTGGGGGTTGTGTGTAACACACCAGGGTGCCTGGGGGTTGTGTGTAACACACACTAGGGTGCTGGGGGGGTGGTGTGTAACAAACACACCAGGGTGCCTAGGGGTTGTGTATAACACACACTAGGGTGCCTGGGGGTTGTACATAACACACACCAGGGTGCCTGGGGGTTGTGTGTAACACACACAAGGGTGCCTGGGGGTTGTGTGTAACACACCAGGGTGCCTGGGGGTTGTGTGTAACCACAACAGGGTGCCTGGGAGTTGTGTGTAAACACACCAGGGTGCCTGGGGGTTGTGTGTAACACACCAGGTTGCCTGGGGCTTGTACATAACACACACCAGGGTGCCTGGGGTTGTGTGTAACACACACCAGGGGCCTGGGGGTTGTGTGTAACACACCAGGGTGCCTGGGGGTTGTGTGTAACACACCAGGGTGCCTGGGGTTATGTGTAACACACACCAGGTGCCTGGGGGTTGTGTGTAACACACACCAGGGTGCCGGGGTTGTGTGTAACACACACCAGGGTGCCTGGGGTTGTGTGTAACACACACCAGGGTGCCTGGGGGTTGTGTGTAACACACACCAGGGTGCCTGGGGTTGTGTGTAACACACACCAGGGTGCCTGGGGGTTGTGTATAAAACACCAGTGTGCCTGGGGGTTGTGTGTAACACACACCAGGGTGCCTGGGGGTTTTGCGTAACACACACCAGGGTGCCTGGGGGTTGTGTGTAACACACACCAGGGTGCCTGGGGGTTGTGCGTAACACACACCAGGGTGCCTGGGGTTGTACATACACACACCAGGGTGCCTGGGGGTTGTGTGTAACACACACCAGGGTGCCTGGGGGTTGTGTGTAACACACACCAGGGTGCCTGGGGGTTGTGTAACACACACCAGGGTGCCTGGGGGTTGTACATAACACACACCAGGGTGCCTGGGGGTTATGTGTAACACACACCAGGGTGCCTGGGGGTTGTACATAACACACACCAGGGTGCCTGGGGGTATGTGTAACACACACCAGGGTGCCTGGGGTTGTGTGTAACACACACAGGGTGCCTGGGGGTTGTGTGTAACACACACCAGGGTGCCTGGGGGTTGTACATAACACACACCAGGGTGCCTGGGGTTGTGTGTAACACACACCAGGGTGCCTGGGGGTTGTGTGTAACACACACCAGGGTGCCTGGGGGTTGTGTGTAACACACACCAGGGTGCCTGGGGGTTGTGTGTAACACACACCAGGGTGCCTGGGGGTTGTACATAACACACACCAGGTGCCTGGGGGTTGTGTGTAACACACACCAGGGTGCCTGGGGGTTGTGTGTAACACACACCAGGGTGCCTGGGGGTTGTGTGTAACACACACCAGGGTGCCTGGGGGTTTGTGTAACACACACCAGGGTGCCTGGGGGTTGTGTGTAACACACACCAGGGTGCCTGGGGGTTGTGTGTAACACACACCAGGGTGCCTGGGGGTTGTGTGTAATACACACCAGGGTGCCTGGGGGTTGTGTGTAACACACACCAGGGTGCCTGGGGGTTGTAGGTAACACACACTAGGGTGCCTGGGGGTTGTGTGTAACACACAACAGGGTGCCTGGGGGTTGTGTGTAACACAACACAGGGTGCCTGGGGGTTGTGTGTAACACACACTAGGGTGCCTGGGGGTTGTGTGTAACACACACCAGGGTGCCTAGGGGTTGTGTATAACACACACTAGGGTGCCTGGGGGTTGTACATAACACACACCAGGGTGCCTGGGGGTTGTGTGTAACACACACCAGGGTGCCTGGGGGTTGTGTGTAACACACCAGGGTGCCTGGGGGTTGTGTGTAACACACAACAGGGTGCCTGGGAGTTGTGTGTAACACACACCAGGGTGCCTGGGGGTTGTGTGTAACACACCAGGGTGCCTGGGGCTTGTACATAACACACACCAGGTGCCTGGGGTTGTGTGTAACACACACCAGGGTGCCTGGGGGTTGTGTGTAACACACCAGGGTGCCTGGGGTTGTGTGTAACACACCAGGGTGCCTGGGGTTATGTGTAACACACACCAGGGTGCCTGGGGGTTGTGTGTAAACACACCAGGGTGCCTGGGGTTGTGTGTAACACACACCAGGGTGCCTGGGGTTATGTGTAACACACACCAGGGTGCCTGGGGGTTGTGTGTAACACACACCAGGGTGCCTGGGGTTGTGTGTAACACACACCAGGGTGCCTGGGGGTTGTGTATAAAACACCAGGGTGCCTGGGGGTTGTGTGTAACACACACCAGGGTGCCTGGGGGTTTGTGTAACAAACACCAGGGTGCCTGGGGTTGTGTGTAACACACACCAGGGTGCCTGGGGGTTGTGCGTAACACACACCAGGGTGCCTGGGGGTTGTACATAACACACACCAGGGTGCCTGGGGGTTGTGTGTAACACACACCAGGGTGCCTGGGGGTTGTGTGTAACACACACCAGGGTGCCTGGGGGTTGTGTGTAACACACACCAGGGTGCCTGGGGGTTGTACATAACACACACCAGGGTGCCTGGGGGTTGTGTGTAACACACACCAGGGTGCCTGGGGGTTGTACATAACACACACCAGGGTGCCTGGGGGTTGTGTGTAACACACACCAGGGTGCCTGGGGGTTGTGTGTAACACACACAGGTGCCTGGGGGTTGTGTGTAACACACACCAGGGTGCCTGGGGGTTATGTGTAACACACACCAGGGTGCCTGGGGGTTGTGTGTAACACACACCAGGGTGCCTGGGGGTTGTGTGTAACACACACCAGGGTGCCTGGGGGTTGTGTGTAATACACACCAGGGTGCCTGGGGGTTATGTGTAACACACACCAGGGTGCCTGGGGGTTGTAGGTAACACACACTAGGGTGCCTGGGGTTGTGTGTAACACACACCAGGGTGCCTGGGGGTTGTGTGTAACACACAACAGGGTGCCTGGGGGTTGTGTGTAACACACCAGTGTGCCTGGGGGTTGTGTGTAACACACACTAGGGTGCCTGGGGGTTGTGTGTAACACACACCAGGGTGCCTAGGGGTTGTGTATAACACACACTAGGGTGCCTGGTGGTTGTACATAACACACACCAGGGTGCCTGGGGGTTGTGTGTAACACACCAGGGTGCCTGGGGGTTGTGTGTAACACACCAGTGTGCCTGGGGGTTGTGTGTAACACACACTAGGGTGCCTGGGGGTTGTGTGTAACACACACCAGGGTGCCTAGGGGTTGTGTATAACACACACTAGGGTGCCTGGTGGTTGTACATAACACACAACAGGGTGCCTGGGGGTTGTACATAACACACACCAGGGTGCCTGGGGGTTGTACATAACACACACCAGGGTGCCTGGGGGTTGTGTGTAACACACACCAGGGTGCCTGGGGGTTGTGTGTAACACACACCAGGGTGCCTGGGGGTTGTGTGTAACACACCAGGGTGCCTGGGGTTGTGTATAACACACAACAGGGTGCCTGGGGGTTGTACATAACACACACCAGGGTGCCTGGGGCTTGTACATAACACACACCAGGGTGCCTGGGGGTGTGTGTAACACACACCAGGTGCCTGGGGGTTGTGTGTAACACACCAGGGTGCCTGGGGGTTGTGTGTAACACACCAGGGTGCCTGGGGTTATGTGTAACACACACCAGGGTGCCTGGGGGTTGTGTGTAACACACACCAGGGTGCCTGGGGTTGTGTGTAACACACACCAGGGTGCCTGGGGTTATGTGTAACACACACCAGGGTGCCTGGGGGTTGTGTATAACACACACCAGGGTGCCTGGGGTTGTGTGTAACACACACCAGGGTGCCTGGGGGTTGTGCGTAACACACACTAGGGTGCCTGGGGGTTGTGTGTAACACACACCAGGGTGCCTGGGGGTTGTGCGTAACACACACCAGGGTGCCTGGGGGTTGTGTGTAACACACACCAGGGTGCCTGGGGGTTGTGTGTAACACACACCAGGGTGCCTGGGGGTTGTACATAACACACACCAGAGTGCCTGGGGGTTATGTGTAACACACACCAGGGTGCCTGGGGGTTGTGTGTAACACACACCAGGGTGCCTGGGGGTTGTGTGTAACACACACCAGGGTGCCTGGGGGTTGTGTGTAACACACACCAGGGTGCCTGGGGGTTGTGTGTAACACACACCAGGGTGCCTGGGGGTTGTGTATACACACACCAGGGTGCCTGGGGGTTGTACATAACACACACCAGGGTGCCTGGGGGTTGTGTGTAACACACAACAGGGTGCCTGGGGGTTGTGTGTAACACACACCAGGGTGCCTGGGGGTTGTGTGTAACACACACCAGGGTGCCTGGGGGTTGTGTGTAACACACACCAGGGTGCCTGGGGGTTGTGTGTAACACACACCAGGGTGCCTGGGGGTTGTGTGTAACACACACCAGGGTGCCTGGGGGTTAGGTAACACACACCAGGGTGCCTGGGGGTTGTGTGTAACACACAACAGGGTGCCTGGGGGTTGTACATAACACACACCAGGGTGCCTGGGGGTTGTGTGTAACACACACCAGGGTGCCTGGGGGTTGTACATAACACACACCAGGGTGCCTGGGGGTTGTGTGTAACACACACCAGGGTGCCTGGGGGTTGTGTGTAACACACACCAGGGTGCCTGGGGGTTGTGTATAACACACACTAGGGTGCCTGGGGGTTGTACATAACACACACCAGGGTGCCTGGGGGTTGTGTGTAACACACACCAGGGTGCCTGGGGGTTGTGTGTAACACACACCAGGGTGCCTGGGGGTTGTACATAACACACACCAGAGTGCCTGGGGGTTGTGTGTAACACACACCAGGGTGCCTGGGGGTTGTAGGTAACACACACTAGGGTGCCTGGGGGGTTGTGTGTAACACACAACAGGGTGCCTGGGGGTTGTGTGTAACACACCAGGGTGCCTGGGGGTTGTGTGTAACACACACTAGGGTGCCTGGGGGGTGTGTGTAACACACACCAGGGTGCCTAGGGTTGTGTATAACACACACTAGGGTGCCTGGGGGTTGTACATAACACACACCAGGGTGCCTGGGGGTTGTGTGTAACACACACCAGGGTGCCTGGGGGTTGTGTGTAACACACCAGGGTGCCTGGGGGTTGTGTGTAACACACAACAGGGTGCCTGGGAGTTGTGTGTAACACACACCAGGGTGCCTGGGGGTTGTGTGTAACACACCAGGGTGCCTGGGGCTTGTACATAACACACACCAGGGTGCCTGGGGTTGTGTGTAACACACACCAGGGTGCCTGGGGGTTGTGTGTAACACACCAGGGTGCCTGGGGGTTGTGTGTAACACACCAGGGTGCCTGGGGTTATGTGTAACACACACCAGGGTGCCTGGGGGTTGTGTGTCACACACACCAGGGTGCCTGGGGTTGTGTGTAACACACACCAGGGTGCCTGGGGTTATGTGTAACACACACCAGGGTGCCTGGGGGTTGTGTGTAACACACACCAGGGTGCCTGGGGTTGTGTGTAACACACACCAGGGTGCCTGGGGGTTGTGTATAAAACACCAGTGTGCCTGGGGGTTGTGTGTAACACACACCAGGGTGCCTGGGGGTTGTGCGTAACACACACCAGGGTGCCTGGGGGTTGTGTGTAACACACACCAGGGTGCCTGGGGGTTGTGCGTAACACACACCAGGGTGCCTGGGGGTTGTACATAACACACACCAGGGTGCCTGGGGGTTGTGTGTAACACACACCAGGGTGCCTGG
Organism: Procambarus virginalis; assembly: GCA_020271785.1. Taxonomy (NCBI): domain Eukaryota; kingdom Metazoa; phylum Arthropoda; class Malacostraca; order Decapoda; family Cambaridae; genus Procambarus; species Procambarus virginalis. The sequence continues at coordinate 14,034 of WNGS01163698.1, forward strand.
GGGTTGTGTGTAACACACACCAGGGTGCCTGGGGGTTGTGTGTAACACGCACCAGGGTGCCTGGGGGTTGTGTGTAACACACACCAGGGTGCCTGGGGCTTGTACATAACACACACCAGAGTGCCTGGGGGTTATGTGTAACACACACCAGGGTGCCTGGGGGTTGTGTGTAACACACAACAGGGTGCCTAGGGGTTGTGTGTAACACACACCAGGGTGCCTGGGGGTTATGTGTAACACACACCAGGGTGCCTGGGGGTTGTGTGTAACACACACCAGGGTGCCTGGGGGTTGTGTGTAACACACACCAGGGTGCCTGGGGGTTGTTCATAACAAACACCAGGGTGCCTGGGGGTTGTGTGTAACACACACCAGGGTGCCTGGGGGTTGTGTGTAACACACACCAGGGTGCCTGGGGGTTGTGTGTAACACACACCAGGGTGCCTGGGGGTTGTGTGTAACACACACCAGGGTGCCTGGGGGTTGTGTGTAACACACACCAGGGTGCCTGGGGGATGTGTGTAACACACACCAGGGTGCCTGGGGGTTGTGTGTAACACACACCAGGGTGCCTGGGGGTTGTGTGTAACACACACCAGGGTGCCTGGGGGTTGTGTATAACACACACCAGGGTGCCTGGGGGTTGTGTGTAACACACACCAGGGTGCCTGGGGGTTGTGTGTAACACACACCAGGGTGCCTGGGGGTTGTGTGTAACACACACCAGGGTGCCTGGGGGTTGTGTGTAACACACACCAGGGTGCCTGGGGGTTGTGTGTAACACACACCAGGGTGCCTGGGGGTTGTGTGTAACACACCTGGGCGCCTGGGGGTTGTACATAACACACACCAGGGTGCCTGGGGGTTGTGTATAACACACCAGTCGTCCAGATTTCCCGTCGATTCACTAGATTCATTGGTTCTATAACTTACCTGAGTTTACCTGAGAGCCACTAACACTAGCAGCCTCGACGAGGATAAGAAGCTGGCGGCTTGTCGATGGTCCCCCATTTGCCCAGATGATCTTTTCCAGCTATACTATAAAGGTCAACAGAGTTTTCGCATTTGCGGCTTGGGCGGGTAGGATGTTCCATGGGTTCATATCCTTGTGGGTTAAAAAGCATCGCCTGATCCCAGTCCTACATTGTGGTTTGTTGAGCTTTAAACCGTTGCTCCTTGTTTATGCTACATCTGAACTTTTGAAGAAATTTTCTGAATCAACATCCTCTAAATTGTTCAATATTTTAAATGTCCCAATACGATCCGTCTCCATGATGCAGCGGTAAATCACTCGCCCGGGACCTCACGAGTGCTTTTGCCTGTGTTTGTATCATGGCCGGGGAAGATTGACTGGGCGCCAATCCTTAACTGTAGCCTCTGTTTATCCAGCAGTGAATGGATACCCGGTTGTTAAACGATTGGTCGCCCCGACCAATCGTATTCCGGGGATAATTAGGATTTAGGGCCTGCTCGAAACGCTATGCGTACTAGTGGCTTTACAAGAATGAGGATATGAGGTAATTATCTTGAAAAATTGCAAGGAACTCTTGTATATATATATATATATATATATATATATATATATATATATATATATATATATATATATATATATATATATATATATATATATATATATAAATCAATTAAAATACACAGATCCGCCCTGTCATGCCTGGTTTGTAGTGTTATTAGGTCTGTGGCCCTCATCCATTACTGATTCGTGAGTTCCTTGAAACGCTATGCGTGTTATTGGCTTTGCAAGAATGTAAAAATAACAATTTTATATAATTTCACTAACCCATTACACCTTCCTGTGAATAAAGATTACTATTATTATTATTATTATTATTATTATTATTATTATTATTATTATTAATATTATTAGTATTATTATTAAAGTTGACTTAGCTCTGGAACGGTTTTTATTGCCCGGTGTTGCATGTTCTCCAGAGCAGCTAGGTAATTCTGAAGATGAGGTCTCCATGATTGGATACAGTAAACCAAATGGGGGCGCATGAAGATATTTATACAGTTGAATCACTACCTATACAGGTCAGAGTAGAAGAGTGCTACAGGTTGTGGCTTGCAGTTCGTTGGTTGCGGGTTCGAGTCAGCTCAGTGCTACAGTTTATTTTACTTTTATATATAACGTTCATGTGACTTATCTGTATCAATAATAATAATAATAATAATAATAATAATAATAATAATAATAATAATAATAATAATAATAATAATAATAATAATAATAATTATAATAATAAAAATAATAATAAAATAATAATAATAATAATAATAATAATAATAATAATAATAATAATACTGGGTATTTCTGTGGCAGGATGAAGGAGGAGGCAGAGCGACGGGCAGCTGTGATGAGAGACCTGCCAATGTCTCCTGGTGACTGGGTGGTCTACTGGGTGGAGTATGTTATCAGGCACCGGGGCGCACCCCACCTTCGCTCCCCGTTCATCACTATGCCCTGGTGAGTGTTACCATGTCCTGGTGAGTGTTACCAGGCCCTGGTGAGTGTTACCAGGCCCTAGTGAGTGTTACCATGTCCTGGTGAGTGTTACCAGGCCCTGGTGAGTGTTACCAGGCCCTGGTGAGTGTTACCATGTCCTGGTGAGTGTCGCCATGCCCTGGTGAGTATCACCATGCCCTGGTGAGTGTCACCATGTCCTGGTGAGTGTTACCAGGCCCTGGTGAGTATCACCATGCCCTGGTGAGTGTTACCATGTCCTGGTGAGTATTACCATGCCCTGGTGAGTGTCACCATGCCCTGGTGAGTGTCACCATGTCCTGGTGAGTGTCACTATGCCCTGGTGAGTATCACCATGCCCTGGTGAGTGTCACCATGTCCTGGTGAGTGTTACCAGGCCCTGGTGAGTGTCACCATGCCCTGGTGAGTGTCACCATGCCCTGGTGAGTGTTACCAGGCCCTGGTGAGTGTCACCATGCCCTGGTGAGTGTCACCATGCCCTGGTGAGTGTTACCAGGCCCTGGTGAGTGTCACCATGTCCTGGTGAGTGTTACCAGGCCCTGGTGAGTATCACCATGCCCTGGTGAGTGTCACCATGTCCTGGTGAGTGTTACCAGGTCCTGGTGAGTGTCACTATGCCCTGGTGAGTGTTACCAGGCCCTGGTGAGTATCACCATGCCCTGGTGAGTGTTACCAGGCCCTGGTGAGTATCACCATGCCCTGGTGAGTGTCACCATGTCCTGGTGAGTGTTACCAGGCCCTGGTGAGTATCACCATGCCCTGGTGAGTGTCACCATGTCCTGGTGAGTGTTACCAGACCCTGGTTAGTCTCACCATGCCCTGGTCAGTGTCACCATGCCCTGGTCAGAGTCACCATGCCCTCGACAGTGTCACCATGCCCTGGTCAGTGTCACCATGCCCTGGTCAGTGTCACTATGCCCTGGTCAGAGTCACCATGCCCTCGACAGTGTCACCATGCCCTGGTCAGTGTCACCATGCCCTGGTCAGTGTCACCATGCCCTGGTCAGAGTCACCATGCCCTCGACAGTGTCACCATGCCCTGGTCAGTGTCACCATGCCCTGGTCAGTGTCACCATGCCCTGGTCAGTGTCACCATGCCCTGGTCAGTGTCACCATGCCCTGGTCAGTGTCACCATGCCCTGGTCAGTGTCACTATGCCTGGTCAGAGTCACCATGCCCTCGACAGTGTCACCATGCCCTGGTCAGTGTCACCATGCCCTGGTCAGTGTCACCATGCCCTGGTCAGAGTCACCATGCCCTCGACAGTGTCACCATGCCTGGTCAGTGTCACCATGCCCTGGTCAGTGTCACCATGCCCTGGTCAGTGTCACCATGCCCTGGTCAGTGTCACCATGCCCTGGTCAGTGTCACCATGCCCTGGTCAGAGTCACCATGCCCTCGACAGTGTCACCATGCCCTGGTCAGTGTCACCATGCCCTGGTCAGTGTCACCATGCCCTGGTCAGTGTCACCATGCCCTCGACAGTGTCACCATGCCCTGTTCAGTGTCACCATGCCCTGGTCAGTGTCACCATGCCCTCGATAGTGTCACCATGCCCTGGTCAGTGTCACCATGCCCTCGACAGTGTCACCATGCCCTCGACAGTGTCACCATGCCCTCGACAGTGTCACCATGCCCTGGTCAGTGTCACCATGCCCTCGACAGTGTTACCATGCCCTGGTCAGTGTCACCATGCCCTCGACAGTGTCACCATGCTCTGGTCAGTGTCACCATGCCCTCGACAGTGTCACCATGCCCTGGTCAGTGTCACCATGCCCTCGACAGTGTCACCATGCCCTGGTCAGTGTCACCATGCCCTCGTAGTGTCACCATGCCCTGGTCAGTGTCACCATGCCCTGGTTAGTGTCACCATGCCCTCGACAGTGTCACCATGCCCTGGTTAGTGTTACCATGCCCTCGACAGTGTCACCAGGCCCTCGACAGTGTCACCATGCCCTGGTTAGTGTCACCATGCCCTCGACAGTGTCACCATGCCCTGGTTAGTGTCACCATGCCCTCGACAGTGTCACCATGCCCTCGACAGTGTCACCATGCCATGGTCAGTGTCACCATGCCCTGGTCAGTGTCACCATGCCCTGGTCAGTGTCACCATGCCATAGTCAGTGTCACCATGCCCTTGTGAGTGTCACCATGCCCTGGTGAGTGTCACCATGCCCTGGTGAGTGTCACCATGCCCTGGTCAGTGTCACCATGCCCTGGTCAGTGTCACCATGCCCTGGTCAGTGTCACCATGCCCTGGTCAGTGTCACCATGCCCTGGTCAGTGTCACCATGCCCTGGTCAGTGTCACCATGCCCTGGTTAGTGTCACCATGCCCTGGTCAGTGTCACCATGCCCTGGTCAGTGTCACCATGCCCTCGACAGTGTCACCATGCCCTGGTCAGAGTCACCATGCCCTGGTCAGTGTCACCATGCCCTGGTCAGTGTCACCATGCCCTGGTCAGTGTCACCATGCCCTCGACAGTGTCACCATGCCCTGGTCAGAGTCACCATGCCCTGGTCAGAGTCACCATGCCCTGGTGAGTGTCACCATGCCATGGATAATGTCCCTATGCCCTGGTGAGTGTCACCATGCCATGGATAGTGTCACTATGCCCTGGTCAGTGTCACCATGCCCTCGACAGTGTCACCATGCCTGGTCAGTGTCACCATGCCCTGGTCAGTGTCACCATGTCCTCGACAGTGTCACCATGCCCTGGTGAGTGTCACCATGCCATGGATAGTGTCACTATGCCCTGGTGAGTGTCACCATGCCATGGATAGTGTCACTATGCCCTGGTCAGTGTCACCATGCCCTGGTGAGTGTCACCATGCCCTGGTGAGTGTCACCATGCCCTCGACAGTGTCACCATGCCCTGGTCAGTGTCACCATGCCCTGGTGAGTGTCACAATGCCTGGTGAGTGTCACCATGCCTTCGACAGTGTCACCATGCCCTCGACAGTGTCACCATGCCCTTGACAGTGTCACCATGCCCTCGACAGTGTCACCATGCCCTCGACAGTGTCACCATGCCCTCGACAGTGTCACGATGCCCTGGTGAGTGTCACCATGCCCTCGACAGTGTCACCATGCCCTCGACAGTGTCACCATGCCCTGGTCAGTGTCACCATGCCCTCGACAGTGTCACCATGCCCTCGGACAGTGTCACCATGCCCTCGACAGTGTCACCATGCCCTCGACAGTGTCACCATGCCCTGGTGAGTGTCACCATGCCCTCGACAGTGTCACCATGCCCTCGACAGTGTCACCATGCCCTGGTGAGTGTCACCATGCCCTCGACAGTGTCACCATGCCCTGGTCAGTGTCACCATGCCCTGGTCAGTGTCACCATGCCCTGGTGAGTGTCACCATGCCCTATTCAGTGTCACCATGCCCTGGTCAGTGTCACCATGCCCTGGTCAGAGTCCCCATGCCCTCGACAGTGTCACCATGCCCTGGTTAGTGTCACCATGCCCTGGTCAGTGTCACCATGCCCTGGTCAGTGTCACCATGCCCTCGACAGTGTCACCATGCACTGTTCAGTGTCACCATGCCCTGGTCAGTGTCACCATNTGGTGTATGTGCCTGAAATGGATTTTACCTTGACCATTGAAAAAAATCTGCTCTCATTAGTTCCTTGTAAACCCTGTTACTTAATAGGTGAAGGTGATTGTTATGATATGTTGATTATCATCTGTGTGTGCACGTTGGTGGCTTATGCCTTTGTTTCAGTCTTTACTCTCTCTCTCCATATGATGCCAATTAGGCCAAATGCCATCGCCCAGAGCCCAACAGCATTGCATATTAAATTTATATCCTTTTCACTACTCAATACTGGATGTAATGGAGTATACCAGCTAAACCAATCATCAATTGAAAAACACTATCATATGTTGTGTGAATTATGTAATTCATCAAGTTACCCAACACACATACTATTCAAAATCAAAAAAGAAATGTGAAACATCGGAGGATAACACAAGTAGCATCAGCAAAGTCGAGCACAAGGTGTTGACAGGTGCCAGACACACCCACAACGGTGACAGACGCCAGACACACCCACAACGGTGACAGACGCCAGACACACCCACAACGGTGACAGGCGCCAGACACACCCACAACTGTGACAGGCGCCAGACACACCCACAACGGTGACAGGTGCCAGACACACCCACAACGGTGACAGGTGTCAGACACACCCACAACGGTGACAGGTGCTAGACACCCCCACAACGGTGACAGGTGCCAGACACACCCACAACGGTGACAGGTGCCAGACACACCCACAACGGTGACAGGCGCCAGACACACCCACAACGGTAACAGGCGCCAGACACACCCACAACGGTGACAGGCGTCAGACACACCCACAACGGTGACAGGCGCCAGACACACCCACAACGGTGACAGGCGCCAGACACACCCACAACGGTGACAGACGCTACACACCCCACAACGGTGACAGACGCCAGACACACCCACAACGGTGACAGGCGCCAGACACACCCACAACGGTGACAGGCGCTAGACACACCCACAACGGTGACAAACGCCAGACACACCCACAACGGTGACAGACGCGAAACACACCCACAACGGAGCAGGCGTCAGACACACCCACAACGGTGACAGGCGCCAGACACACCCACAACGGTGACAACGCCAGACACACTCACAACGGTGACAGGCGATAGACACACACACAACGGTGACAAGCGCCAGACACACCCACAACGGTGACAGGCGTCAGACACACCCACAACGGTGACAGGCGCCAGACACACCCACAACGGTGACAGGCTCCAGACACACCCACAACGGTGACAGGCGTCAGACACACCCACAACGGTGACAGGCGCCAGACACACCCACAACGGTGACAGGCGCCAGACACACCCACAACGGTGACAGACGCTACACACTCCCACAACGGTGACAGACGCCAGACACACCCACAACGGTGACAGGCGCCAGACACACCACAACGGTGACAGGCGCCAGACACACCCACAACGGTGACAGGCGCCAGACACACCCACAACGGTGACAAACGCCAGACACACCCACAACGGTGACAGACGCCAGACACACCCACAACGGTGACAGGCGCCAGACACACCCACAACGGTGACAGGCGTCAGACACACCCACAACGGTGACAGACGCCAGACACACCCACAACGGTGACAGGTGCCAGACACACCTACAACGGTGACAGGCGTCAGACACACCACAACGGTGACAGGCGCCAGACACACCCACAACGGTGACAAACGCCAGACACACTCACAACGGTGACAGGCGATAGACACACCCACAACGGTGACAGGCGCCAGACACACCCACAACGGTGACAGGCGCCAGACACACCCACAACGGTGACAGGCGTCAGACACACCCACAACGGTGACAGGCACCAGACACACCCACAACAGTGACAGGTGCCAGACACACCCACAACGGTGACAGGCGCCAGACACACCCACAACGGTGACAGACGCCAGACACACCCACAACGGTGACAGGCGCCAGACACACCCACAACGGTGACAAGTGCCAGACACACCCACAACGGTGACAGGTGCCAGACACACCCACAACTGTGACAGACGCCAGACACACCCACAACGGTGACAGGCGCCAGACACACCCACAACGGTGACAGGCGTCAGACACACCCACAACGGTGACAGACGCCAGACACACCCACAACGGTGACAGGCGCCAGACACACCCACAACGGTGACAGGCGCCAGACACACCCACAACGGTGACAAACGCCAGACACACTCACAACGGTGACAGGCGATAGACACACCCACAAAGGTGACAGGCGTCAGACACACCCACAACGGTGACAGACGCCAGACACACCCACAACGGTGACAGGCGCCAGACACACCCACAACGGTGACAGGCGCCAGACACACCCACAACGGTGACAAACGCCAGACACACTCACAACGGTGACAGGCGATAGACACACCCACAACGGTGACAGGCGTCAGACACACCCACAACGGTGACAGGCGCCAGGCACACCCACAACGGTGACAAACGCCAGACACACCCACAACGGTGACAGACGCGAAACACACCCACAACGGTGACAGGCGTCAGACACACCCACAACGGTGACAGGCGCCAGACACACCCACAACGGTGACAAACGCCAGACACACTCACAACGGTGACAGGCGATAGACTCACACACAACAGTGACAGGCGTCAGACACACCCACAACGGTGACAGGCGCCAGACACACCCACAACGGTGACAGGCTCCAGACACACCCACAACGGTGACAGGCGTCAGACACACCCACAAGGGTGACAGGCGCCAGACACACCCACAACGGTGACAGGCGCCAGACACACCCACAACGGTGACAGACGCTACACACTCCCACAACGGTGACAGACGCCAGACACACCCACAACGGTGACAGGCGCCAAACACACCCACAACGGTGACAGGCGCCAGACACACCCACAACGGTGACAGGCGCCAGACACACCCACAACGGTGACAAACACCAGACACACTCACAACGGTGACAGACGCCAGACACACCCACAACGGTGACAGGCGCCAGACACACCCACAACGGTGACAGGCGCCAGCCACACCCACAACGGTGACAGACGCTACACACACCCACAACGGTGACAGACGCCAGACACACCCACAACGGTGACAGGCGCCAAACACACCTACAACGGTGACAGGCGCCAGACACACCCACAACGGTGACAGGCGCCAGACACACCCACAACGGTGACAAACGCCAGACACACTCACAACGGTGACAGACGCCAGACACACCCACAACGGTGACAGGCGCCAGACACACCCACAACGGTGACAGGCGCCAGACACACCCACAACGGTGACAGGCGCCAGACACACCCACAACGGTGACAAACGCCAGACACACTCACAACGGTGACAGGCGATAGACACACCCACAACGGTGACAGGCGTCAGACACACCCACAACGGTGACAGGCGCCAGACACACCCACAACGGTGACAAGCGCCAGACACACCCACAACGGTGACAGACGCCAGACACACCCACAACGGTGACAGGCGCCAGACACACCCACAACGGTGACAGGCGCCAGACACACCCACAACGGTGACAGGTGCCAGACACACCCACAACGGTGACAGGCGTCAGACACACACACAACGGTGACAGGTGCCAGACACACCCACAACGGTGACAGGCGTCAGACACACCCACAACGGTGACAGGCGCCAGACACACCCACAACGGTGACAGGTGCCAGACACACCCACAACGGTGACAGGCGTCAGACACACCCACAACGGTGACAGGCGCCAGACACACCCACAACGGTGACAAACGCCAGACACACTCACAACGGTGACAAACGCCAGACACACTCACAACGGTGACAGGCGATAGACACACCCACAACGGTGACAGGCGCCAGACACACCCACAACGGTGACAGGCGCCAGACACACCCACAACGGTGACAGGCGTCAGACACACCCACAACGGTGACAGGCGCCAGACACACCCACAACGGTGACAGGCGCCAGACACACCCACAACGGTGACAGGCGTCAGACACACCCACAACGGTGACAGGCACCAGACACACCCACAACGGTGACAGGCGCCAGACACACCCACAACGGTGACAGGCGCCAGACACACCCACAACGGTGACAGGCGCCAGACACACCCACAACGGTGACAGGCGCCAGACACACCCACAACGGTGACAGGCGCCAGACACACCCACAACGGTGACAGGTGCCAGACACACCCACAACGGTGACAGGCGCCAGACACACCCACAACGGTGACAGGCGCCAGACACACCCACAACGGTGACAGGTGCCAGACACACCCACAACGGTGACAGGCGCCAGACACACCCACAACGGTGACAGACGCCAGACACACCCACAACGGTGACAGGCGCCAGACACACCCACAACGGTGACAGGCGCCAGACACACCCACAACGGTGACAGGCGCCAGACACACCCACAACGGTGACAGGCGCCAGACACACCCACAACGGTGACAGGCGCCAGACACACCCACAACGGTGACAAACGCCAGACACACTCACAACGGTGACAGGCGATAGACACACCCACAAAGGTGACAGGCGTCAGACACACCCACAACGGTGACAGACGCCAGACACACCCACAACGGTGACAGGCGCCAGACACACCCACAACGGTGACAGGCGCCAGACACACCCACAACGGTGACAAACGCCAGACACACTCACAACGGTGACAGGCGATAGACACACCCACAACGGTGACAGGCGTCAGACACACCCACAACGGTGACAGGCGCCAGACACACCCACAACGGTGACAAACGCCAGACACACCCACAACGGTGACAGACGCGAAACACACCCACAACGGTGACAGGCGTCAGACACACCCACAACGGTGACAGGCGCCAGACACACCCACAACGGTGACAAACGCCAGACACACTCACAACGGTGACAGGCGATAGACACACACACAACGGTGACAGGCGTCAGACACACCCACAACGGTGACAGGCGCCAGACACACCCAAACGGTGACAGGCTCCAGACACACCCACAACGGTGACAGGCGTCAGACACACCCACAACGGTGACAGGCGCCAGACACACCCACAACGGTGACAGGCGCCAGACACACCCACAACGGTGACAGACGCTAGACACACCCACAACGGTGACAGACGCCAGACACACCCACAACGGTGACAGGCGCCAGACACACCCACAACGGTGACAGGCGCCAGACACACCCACAACGGTGACAGGCGCCAGACACACCCACAACGGTGACAGGCGCCAGACACACCCACAACGGTGACAGGCGCCAGACACACCCACAACGGTGACAGGCGCCAGACACACCCACAACGGTGACAGGCGCCAGACACACCCACAACGGTGACAGACGCCAGACACACCCACAACGGTGACAGGCGCCAGACACACCCACAACGGTGACAGGCGTCAGACACACCCACAACGGTGACAGGCGCCAGACACACCCACAACGGTGACAGACGCCAGACACACCCACAACGGTGACAGGTGCCAGACACACCCACAACGGTGACAGACGTCAGACACACCCACAACGGTGACAGGCGCCAGACACACCCACAACGGTGACAAACGCCAGACACACCCACAACGGTGACAGGCGATAGACACACCCACAACGGTGACAGGCGCCAGACACACCCACAACGGTGACAGGCGCCAGACACACCCACAACGGTGACAGGCGTCAGACACACCCACAACGGTGACAGGCACCAGACACACCCACAACGGTGACAGGCGCCAGACACACCCACAACGGTGACAGGCGCCAGACACACCCACAACGGTGACAGACGCCAGACACACCCACAACGGTGACAGGCGCCAGACACACCCACAACGGTGACAGGTGCCAGACACACCCACAACGGTGACAGGTGCCAGACACACCCACAACGGTGACAGACGCCAGACACACCCACAACGGTGACAGGCGCCAGACACACCCACAACGGTGACAGGCGTCAGACACACCCACAACGGTGACAGACGCCAGACACACCCACAACGGTGACAGGCGCCAGACACACCCACAACGGTGACAGGCGCCAGACACACCCACAACGGTGACAAACGCCAGACACACTCACAACGGTGACAGGCGCCAGACACACCCACAACGGTGACAGGCGTCAGACACACCCACAACGGTGACAGACGCCAGACACACCCACAACGGTGACAGGCGCCAGACACACCCACAACGGTGACAGGCGCCAGACACACCCACAACGGTGACAAACGCCAGACACACTCACAACGGTGACAGGCGATAGACACACCCACAACGGTGACAGGCGTCAGACACACCCACAACGGTGACAGGCGCCAGACACACCCACAACGGTGACAAACGCCAGACACACCCACAACGGTGACAGACGCGAAACACACCCACAACGGTGACAGGCGTCAGACACACCCACAACGGTGACAGGCGCCAGACACACCCACAACGGTGACAAACGCCAGACACACTCACAACGGTGACAGGCGATAGACACACACACAACGGTGACAGGCGTCAGACACACCCACAACGGTGACAGGCGCCAGACACACCCACAACGGTGACAGGCGCCAGACACACCCACAACGGTGACAGGCGCCAGACACACCCACAACGGTGACAGGCGCCAGACACACCCACAACGGTGACAGGCGCCAGACACACCCACAACGGTGACAGGCGCCAGACACACCCAAACGGTGACAGGCGCCAGACACACCCACAACGGTGACAGGCGCCAGACACACCCACAACGGTGACAGACGCCAGACACACCCACAACGGTGACAGGCGCCAGACACACCCACAACGGTGACAGGCGTCAGACACACCCACAACGGTGACAGGCGCCAGACACACCCACAACGGTGACAAACGCCAGACACACCCACAACGGTGACAGGCGCCAGACACACCCACAACGGTGACAGGCGCCAGACACACCCACAACGGTGACAGGCGCCAGACACACCCACAACGGTGACAGGCGCCAGACACACCCACAACGGTGACAGGCGCCAGACACACCCACAACGGTGACAGGCGCCAGACACACCCACAACGGTGACAGGCGCCAGACACACCCACAACGGTGACAGGCGCCAGACACACCCACAACGGTGACAGGCGCCAGACACACCCACAACGGTGACAGGCGCCAGACACACCCACAACGGTGACAGGCGCCAGACACACCCACAACGGTGACAGACGCCAGACACACCCACAACGGTGACAGGCGCCAGACACACCCACAACGGTGACAGGCGCCAGACACACCCACAACGGTGACAGGCGCCAGACACACCCACAACGGTGACAGACGCCAGACACACCCACAACGGTGACAGGCGCCAGACACACCCACAACGGTGACAGGCGCCAGACACACCCACAACGGTGACAGGCGCCAGACACACCCACAACGGTGACAGGCGCCAGACACACCCACAACGGTGACAGGCGCCAGACACACCCACAACGGTGACAGGCGCCAGACACACCCACAACGGTGACAGGCGCCAGACACACCCACAACGGTGACAGGCGCCAGACACACCACAACGGTGACAGGCGTCAGACACACCCACAACGGTGACAGGCGCCAGACACACCCACAACGGTGACAGGCGCCAGACACACCCACAACGGTGACAGGCGCCAGACACACCCACAACGGTGACAGACGCCAGACACACCCACAACGGTGACAGGCGCCAGACACACCCACAACGGTGACAGGCGCCAGACACACCCACAACGGTGACAGGCGCCAGACACACCCACAACGGTGACAAACGCCAGACACACCCACAACGGTGACAGGCGCCAGACACACCCACAACGGTGACAGGCGCCAGACACACCCACAACGGTGACAGGCGCCAGACACACCCACAACGGTGACAGGCGCCAGACACACCCACAACGGTGACAGGCGCCAGACACACCCACAACGGTGACAGGCGCCAGACACACCCACAACGGTGACAGGCGCCAGACACACCCACAACGGTGACAGGCGCCAGACACACCCACAACGGTGACAGGCGCCAGACACACCCACAACGGTGACAGGCGCCAGACACACCCACAACGGTGACAGGCGCCAGACACACCCACAACGGTGACAGACGCCAGACACACCCACAACGGTGACAGGCGCCAGACACACCCACAACGGTGACAGGCGCCAGACACACCCACAACGGTGACAGGCGCCAGACACACCCACAACGGTGACAAACGCCAGACACACCCACAACGGTGACAGGCGATAGACACACCCACAACGGTGACAGGCGCCAGACACACCCACAACGGTGACAGGCGCCAGACACACCCACAACGGTGACAGGCGCCAGACACACCCACAACGGTGACAGGCGCCAGACACACCCACAACGGTGACAGGCGCCAGACACACCCACAACGGTGACAGGCGCCAGACACACCCACAACGGTGACAGGCGCCAGACACACCCACAACGGTGACAGGCGCCAGACACACCCACAACGGTGACAGACGCCAGACACACCCACAACGGTGACAGGCGCCAGACACACCCACAACGGTGACAGGCGCCAGACACACCCACAACGGTGACAGGCGCCAGACACACCCACAACGGTGACAGGCGCCAGACACACCCACAACGGTGACAGGCGCCAGACACACCCACAACGGTGACAGGTGCCAGACACACCCACAACGGTGACAGGCGCCAGACACACCCACAACGGTGACAGGCGCCAGACACACCCACAACGGTGACAGGCGCCAGACACACCCACAACGGTGACAGGCGCCAGACACACCCACAACGGTGACAGGCGCCAGACACACCCACAACGGTGACAGGCGTCAGACACACCCACAACGGTGACAGGCGCCAGACACACCCAAACGGTGACAGGCGCCAGACACACCCACAACGGTGACAGGCGCCAGACACACCCACAACGGTGACAGACGCCAGACACACCCACAACGGTGACAGGTGCCAGACACACCCACAACGGTGACAGGCGCCAGACACACCCACAACGGTGACAGGCGCCAGACACACCCACAACGGTGACAAACGCCAGACACACCCACAACGGTGACAGGCGCCAGACACACCCACAACGGTGACAGGCGCCAGACACACCCACAACGGTGACAGGCGCCAGACACACCCACAACGGTGACAGGCGTCAGACACACCCACAACGGTGACAGGCGCCAGACACACCCACAACGGTGACAGTGCCAGACACACCCACAACGGTGACAGGCGCCAGACACACCCACAACGGTGACAGACGCCAGACACACCCACAACGGTGACAGGCGCCAGACACACCCACAACGGTGACAGGCGCCAGACACACCCACAACGGTGACAGGCGCCAGACACACCCACAACGGTGACAGACGCCAGACACACCCACAACGGTGACAGGCGCCAGACACACCCACAACGGTGACAGGCGCCAGACACACCCACAACGGTGACAGGCGTCAGACACACCCACAACGGTGACAGGCGCCAGACACACCCACAACGGTGACAGGCTCCAGACACACCCACAACGGTGACAGGCGCCAGACACACCCACAACGGTGACAGGCGCCAGACACACCCACAACGGTGACAGGCGCCAGACACACCCACAACGGTGACAGACGCCAGACACACCCACAACGGTGACAGACGCCAGACACACCCACAACGGTGACAGGCGCCAGACACACCCACAACGGTGACAGGCGCCAGACACACCCACAACGGTGACAGGCGCCAGACACACCCACAACGGTGACAAACGCCAGACACACCCACAACGGTGACAGGCGCCAGACACACCCACAACGGTGACAGGCGCCAGACACACCCACAACGGTGACAGGCGCCAGACACACCCACAACGGTGACAGGCGCCAGACACACCCACAACGGTGACAAACGCCAGACACACCCACAACGGTGACAGGCGATAGACACACCCACAACGGTGACAGGCGTCAGACACACCCACAACGGTGACAGGCGCCAGACACACCCACAACGGTGACAGGCGCCAGACACACCCACAACGGTGACAGACGCCAGACACACCCACAACGGTGACAGGCGCCAGACACACCCACAACGGTGACAGACGCCAGACACACCCACAACGGTGACAGGCGCCAGACACACCCACAACGGTGACAGGCGTCAGACACACCCACAACGGTGACAGGCGCCAGACACACCCACAACGGTGACAGGCGTCAGACACACCCACAACGGTGACAGGCGCCAGACACACCCAAAAGGGTGACAGGTGCCAGACACACCCACAACGGTGACAGGCGCCAGACACACCCACAACAGTGTCAGACGCCAGACACACCCACAACGGTGACAGGTGCCAGACACACCTACAACGGTGACAGGCGTCAGACACACCCACAACGGTGACAGGCGCCAGACACACCCACAACGGTGACAAACGCCAGACACACTCACAACGGTGACAGGCGAGACACACCCACAACGGTGACAGGCGCCAGACACACACCACAACGGTGACAGGCGCCAGACACACCCACAACGGTGACAGGCGCCAGACACACCCACAACGGTGACAGACGCCAGACACACTCACAACGGTGACAGGTGCCAGACACACCCACAACGGTGACAGCGCCAGACACACCCACAACGGTGACA
>WNGS01163698.1:39565-51971 GCA_020271785.1 Procambarus virginalis
CCCTTCTCCAGTCTATCAAAGTCAACAACATATCCATTAATACCCTTTCCCTACATTACCTTCTCATCCCCAACTTATCCAAACCTTCAATAATCGTACTGTATTTGCATATTTTTTTCTACATTCACTGTGTTCTTGTATTCTCATCCATGTTTTCCGTGTTCACTCCATGTTCTTCAATGTTCACGCCCATTCAGTCATATTTTTCACCAGTTTTCTCCATTTTTCTGTTTTTGCCATTTTCCCAGTATGTTCACTGTGTTCTTTGTCATGTTTTCATGTACTTCATATGTTCTCTGTACAACTTTATACTCAATATTCATGGTCCTCTACAAGTACATGTTCCTCACAAGATCACTTCGTTTATCACCTACACTTACAGTTTTCTACATTCTTTGTCATATTCTCTATGTTCTTCACAAGTTCATTGTTCATTCTTTGTATTCCCTATTCTCGTTATCATGTTTTCTTGTTCTCTGTAAGTTCATATTCCCAGCATGTTCACTGTATTCATCAAATTTTCTTACGTTTGTTCTTTGCCATGTTCCCCAAATGTTCTCTGTGTTCATTCCCTTACATGATATTTAACGTTCCTTAACTAAAATCTTTCATCAATCAACTAAAACATAATCAATTTCGTCATTTCTGAACTAAAAATTACTTGTCAATCAACTAAAAATAGTTAGGATTAGCCTCGTTCAACACCGTTCTAACTAAATAACATTTCTCTTAGCAAAAAATTGTCAAGGAAACTTTCCAACACTGTTCATAACTAACTTTATCCATCGTCAATCAACTAAAATTAATCACTTCCTCATTTCTGAACTAAAGTATTCGCCAGTCAGCTAAAAAATAGATACTTTCATCCCTGTTCCTAACTAAAATTACGTGTCTCTAAGTAAGAAAAAATTGGTCAAATGTAACTTCATCCAGCACTTTTGTAACTAACCGTATACTTCAAAGAGTAAGAAAAAGTCACTTTCTTCATGTTTTCTTGTCATTTCTTAAATGAAATATCACTTCTCTCAACAGAAAATAGTCAAGTGTAGACTCTTTCCAACAATGTTCTTAATTAAAGTAACCTTTCACTTCAGTAAAAATAGTCAAGGAAACTTCTTTCGGCACTCTCATCAGTCATTATGTTTCGTCAAGTAAGAAAAATAGTCAAAGATATCTATCATCGCTGTTCTAACCGACATTTATACTTCGTAGAGCACTAAAATAGTCACTATCATCATATTTTTCATGTCTTCCTCAAGTAAAATAGTCAAATGTACTTCTTTCAGCACTTTCGTAAGTAACAGTATACTTCTTGGAATAAGAAAAATAGTCAAGTCTCTCTTCAAGACATCAAGGACACTCTTCGAGATAACAGAGACACTCTCAAACATTCCAAAAAGTTACTCGCATCCTCAAAGTTATTCTCAGCGTCATCAAAAAGTTCATCTCAGTCATCAAATGTTATTCTCTAAGTAACATTTCCTTCATCAGAGAAACTTTCTAAGGCATCTTCGTTCATTAAAGTTATTCTCAGAGACATCTAAAGTTAATATCTAAGGCATAAAAGTTATTCTCAGAGCCATCAAAATATTCTCGAAGTCATCAAGAAGGTATTTTCACGTATGTAAGAGTTAATCTTGGTTATCACAGTTGTTCTGTAAGATATCTTCGAGACATCAAAACTACTCTTCAATACATCAAAGACACAAACAAAATACTTCTCATGTCCACAAAAGTTAATCTCAGAGTTATCAAAAGTTATTCTCAGACATCTTCATCCATAAAAGTTATTCCCATAGCTACCATAGTTACTCTCTATGTCACCGAAAGTTATTCCCAGAGCTACCAAAGTTATTCTCAGAGCTATCAAAAGTTAATCTCAGTCATCAAAGTTAATCTCTATGTCATCAAAGATAATCTCAAAGTCATCAAAGTCTTTCGCAGAGTCATCAAAAGTTATTCTCAGAGCTATCAAAAAGTTAATCTCAGTCGTCAGAGAAACTTTCCAAGACATCTTCGTTCATTAAAGTTAATCTCTAAGTCATAAAGATATTCCCAGTGACAATAAAATTAATCTCTGTCATTAAAAGTTAATCTCAGTCATCAATGTTATTCTCTAACCAACCTTTCGTTCATCGGAGAAGCTTTCTAAGACATCTTCGTTCATCAAAGTTGTTCTCTAAGTCATTTTGTTGTTCTCAAAGTCATCAAAGTTAATCTCTATGTCACATTCGCTCATCAGAGAAACTTTCCAAAACATCTTTGTTCATAAAGTGATTCTCAGAGACATCAAAATGTACTCTCATGTCCACAGAGTTAATCTCTAAGTCGTCAAAGTTAATCGCTGAGCTAACAAAAGTTATTCTCAGAGCTAGCAAAAGTTATTGCAGCGTCATCAAAGGTAATCTCTAAGTCTCTTTCATTCACCAAAGTTAATCTCAGAGTCGTCAAACGTAATCTTTAACTCACTCTCGTTCATCAAAAGTAGTTTTCAAAGTCATCAAAAGTTATTCTCAGGGTTATCCAAAAATATTCTCATGTCCACAAAAGTTATTCTCCGAGCTATCAAACAATACTACTCATGTTCTCAAAAGTCTTTCTCAAAGTCATCAAAGTTATTCTCAGAGTCATCAAAGCTATTTTCAGTGTCATCAAAGGTAATCTCTAACTCACTTTCGTTCATCAAAGTTTATCTTAGAGTCGTCAAAGGTAATCTCTAACTCCCCTTCGTTCATCAAAAGTTGTTCTCTAAATCACTTCGTTCATCAAAGAAACTCTCCTTCTTCCAACAAGTTATACTTCAAGACATCAATGTTGTTCTCTAAGACATCTTCAGTCATAAAATTTCTCTCCAAAATGTAACTAGTTCAGCTTTTCATGACAAACTTACTTACATTTCTGTTAACTTACCTTAAACAATTCTCTGAACAACACTGCATAAACCTAAACCTAACCTAACCTAGCCTAACCTAACTTAACCTAATTTACCTAACCTAACTAACTTAACCTATCCTAACTTAACTTGCATAACCTAACCTAACTTAACTTGCATAACCTAACCTAACTTAACTAACTTAGCCTAACCTAACGTAACCTAACCTAGCCTATCCTAACTTACCTAACCTAACCTTACTTAACCTGACTTAACTTGCATAACCTAACCTAACTTAACTTGCATAACCTAACCTAATGTAGCCTAACTTAACTTGCATAACCTAACCTAACTTAACCTAACTTGCATAATCTAACCTAACGTAACCTAACTTAACTTGCATAACCTAACATAATGTAGCCTAACTTAACTTGCATAACCTAACCTAACTTGCATAACCAAACCTATCGTAACCTAACTTAACTTGCATAACCTAACCTAACTTAACTTGCTTAACCTAACCTAACTTAACTTGCATAACCTAACCTAACTTAACTAACCTAACCTAACGTAACCTAACCTAGCCTAACCTAACTTACCTAACCTAACCTAACTTAACCTGACTTAACTTGCATAACCTAACCTAACCTAACGTAACCTAACCTAGCCTAACCTAACTTACCTAACCTAACCTAACTTAACCTGACTTAACTTGCATAACCTAACCTAACTTAACTTGCATAACCTAACCTAATGTAACCTAACTTAACTTGAAATACCTAACCTAACTTAATGTAACTTAACCTATCCTAACTTAACCTAACATAACTTAACCAAACCTAACTTAAAGTAAATTACTTAACGTAACCTTACATACCGAAACTGATGTAACCTAACTTACTTAGTCCAACCAGACATGACCTAACTTACATAATTATTCCTGCTTGTCTTTTGTGTTTTGTTAATGTCTCATAATCATTTATTCGTTTCAAGGGATAATTTCTCAAATGGTCATTTTTGCATTTCAAGGGTTATTTGTTAAAAATTGGGTGTTTAAGCATGTCAAAGGATTTTTGTTATTTATGGGCATTTACTCGTTTCAAGGGATAATTTCTCACATGATCATTTTTTGCATTTCAAGGGTTATTTGATAAAGTTCTTCAAGTTGCTCATAAGTTGTATTTATTAGGTTTGTTATAATTGTTCTTATTCCCCAACCCTTTAACCTAACCTCTTGTGATCTTAGTATCTTTATTAGGTTTTATCATATGTTCTTATTCCCCAACCCTTTAACCTAACTTTTCAGATGTAGTTTATTGTGTTTTGACGTATTTGTTGAATATATTATCCTTTCAGATGTAGTTTTTTTCTCATTTTGTATATTTTACCCAAACCCACTTAACCTTCCTTCCTTCTTTTACTTTGTTTCTCCTACACCTGCTCTCCCCCATTTTTTCTCTATCTACATCTTTCTAACCCCCTTTTCTCGTTCTCACCATTATTCTCTCTCTTCCTCCCCCTCTCTCTCACTCATTTGCTCCAATTCTCTTATTTTTCTCAAATTCAAGTCTTAATGCTCCCATGCTCTCACTCCCCCTCTCTCCTACTCCTTACTCCTCTTTTCGTGCTCTCGCTCTCTTGCTCTCTTGTTTTCTCAATTTCAAGTCTTAGTAGATCTGATTCTTTACTACTGTAATTTTATTATTACTAAGATAAAAAAAGAACTCATATATGAAAACAAAGTAAAAGAAGGAAGGAAGGTTAAGGGGTTTGGGTAAAATATACAAAATGAGAAAAAAACTACATCTGAAAGGATAATATATTCAACAAATACGTCAAAACACAATAAACTACATCTGAAAAGTTAGGTTAAAGGGTTTGGGAATAAGAACATATGATAAAACCTAATAAAGATACTAAGATCACAAGAGGTTAGGTTAAAGGGTGGGGGAAAAAGAACAATTATAACAAACCTAATAAATACAACTTATGAGCAACTTGAAGAACTTTATCAAATAACCCTTGAAATGCAAAAAATGACCATTTGAGAAATTATCCCTTGAAACGAGTAAATGCCCATAAATAACAGAAATCCTTTGACATGCTTAAGCACCCAATTTTTAACAAATAACCCTAGAAATGTAAAAATGACCATTTGAGAAATTATCCCTTGAAACGAACAAATGATTATGAGACATTGACAAAACACAAGAAGACAAGCAGGAATAATTATGTAAGTTAGGTCATGTCTGGTTGGACTAAGTAAGTTAGGTTACATCAGTTTCGGTATGTAAGGATACGTTAAGTAATTTACTTTAAGTTAGGTTTGGTTAAGTTATGTTAGGTTAAGTTAGGATAGGTTAAGTTACATTAAGTTAGGTTAGGTTATTCAAGTTAAGTTAGGTTACATTAGGTTAGGTTATGCAAGTTAAGTTAGGTTAGGTTATGCAAGTTTAGTCAGGTTAAATTAGGTTAGGTTAGATAAGTTAGGTTAGGCTAGGTTAGGTTATGTTAGGTTAGGTTAGGTTATGCAAGTTAAGTCAGGTTAAGTTAGGTTAGGTTAGGTAAGTTAGGTTAGGCTAGGTTAGGTTACGTTAGGTTAGGTTAGGTTAGGTTAGTTAAGTTAGGTTAGGTTATGCAAGTTAAGTTAGGTTAGGTTAAGCAAGTTAAGCTAGGTTAGGTTATGCAAGTTAAGTTAGGTTACGTTAGGTTAGATTATGCAAGTTAGGTTAAGTTAGGTTAGGTTATGCAAGTTAAGTTAGGCTACATTAGGTTAGGTTATGCAAGTTAAGTTAGGTTAGGTTATGCAAGTTAAGTCAGGTTAAGTAAGGTTAGGTTAGGTAAGTTAGGTTAGGCTAGGTTAGGTTACGTTAGGTTAGGCTAGGTTAGTTAAGTTAGGTTAGGTTATGCAAGTTAAGTTAGGTTAGGTTATGCAAGTTAAGTTAGGATAGGTTAAGTTAGTAAGGTTAGGTAAATTAGGTTAAGTTAGGTTAGGCTAGGTTAGGTTAGGTTTAGGTTTATGCAGTGTTGTTCAGAGAATTGTTTAAGGTAAGTTAACAGAAATGTAAGTAAGTTTGTCATGAAAAGCTGAACTAGTTACATTTTGGAGAGAAATTTTATGACTGAAGATGTCTTAGAGAACAACATTGATGTCTTGAAGTATAACTTGTTGGAAGAAGGAGAGTTTCTTTGATGAACAAAGTGATTTAGAGAACAACTTTTGATGAACGAAGGGGAGTTAGAGATTACCTTTGACGACTCTAAGATAAACTTTGATGAACGAAAGTGAGTTAGAGATTACCTTTGATGACACTGAAAATAGCTTTGATGACTCTGAGAATAACTTTGATGACTTTGAGAAAGACTTTTGAGAACATGAGTAGTATTGTTTGATAGCTCGGAGAATAACTTTTGTGGACATGAGAATATTTTTGGATAACTCTGAGAATAACTTTTGATGACTTTGAAAACTACTTTTGATCACCGAGAACTTACAGAGAACATGAAAACATGATAAGGAGAATAGGGAATACAAAGAATGAACAATGAAATTGTGAAGAACATAGTGAATATGACAAAGAATGTAGAAAACTTGTAAGTGTAGGTGATAAACGAAGTGATCTTGTGAGGAACATGTACTTGTAGAGGAACATGAATATTGAGTATAAAGTTGTACAGAGAACATATGAAGTACATGAAAACATGACAAAGAACACAGTGAACATACTGGGAAAATGGCAAAAACAGAAAAATGGAGAAAACTGGTGAAAAAATATGAACTGAATGGGCTGTGAACATTTGAAGAACATGGAGTGAACACGGAAAACATGGATGAGAATACGAAGAACACAGTGAATGTAGAAAAAATATGCAAATACAGTACGATTATTGAAGGTTTGGATAAGTTGGGGATGAGAAGGTAATGTAGGGAAAGGGTATTAATGGATATGTTGTTGACTTTGATAGACTGGAGAAGGGCTTGATCTGAAATAATTTGATGAACATTGAACTACGGTGGAGGACATGAGCTGAAACTTGGTTAATGTCTTGATTTATTTTACTACGTAGAAATATAGTGATCTTAAATATCTGGGGATTTGGTCTGATAATAAAGAACATGTACAAATGATCTAAGGTGGGGGACGTGAGCTGGAGCTCGATAACTGACTTGATCTTATTTACTGTGTCTGATATACAGAGGGTATAAGTTTCAGGAAAATTGAATAGGTATTAACGAAGATACGAGAGAGAACTAAGGCGGAGGACAAGAGCTAGAGTTTGGTAAATGTGTTATCTTTACTTACTCAGGTAGAAGTATGACGGGATTAAATTTCATGAAAATTAATGGGTTATTAACGAAGATGTGCGATGGAACTAAGGTGGAGGACAAGAGCTGGAGCTCAGTACCTAAATTACTGTTTTGTACTACGATTTAAATATGGCTATTTAAAATTTTAGGGTGATTGGACTGTTAGTAAAGAAGTTACGGGGGTAAACTAAGGCGGGGACAGGAGCTAGAACTTGCTTGCTTACTATCACTATTTATTTGTGTAAAACTAACTAGTTTAATGTAAAGGAATAATTATTACGATGTACGGAATTATGAATGAACAATAAGAAGGAGAGGGACGGTCCAGATGTTACGGAGACACAATGATAAGATAAGATAAGATTACGGAGGTGACCTGAAGGCAGCGTCTGGCTGGCGGCGTAAACACAGGTGAGATAAGGTGAGGCGGTCGGGTGGGAGGGAAGGGGGAGGGGGATGACCGGGTAATGATTCAGTTATATAGCCATATACTAGTTTCTAAGTACGAATCCTACTTAAATGTATACGGCCTAAATATCGGTTTATTATAGGTAAGAATTCTGAAAAAAATTGAATTTCTCCCATAAGAACTTTAACAACTTTTTCCTTTTTTTTTAAGAACTTTTTCCTGAAAAAAAGTTGCCCATATCCTATACTCCCTACTACTCATAGGATCCCTTGAACTGAGACACCGCTTCATAGCCTTCTTTGACCTGGGTCACCGCTTCATAGCCTCCCTTGACCTGAGGCATCGCTTCTTAGCCTCCCTTGACCTGTGGCACCGCTTCATAGGCTCCCCTTGACCTGTGGCACCGCCGTATAGCCTCCCCTTGACCTATGGCAACGCTTCATAGCCTCCCTTGACCTGTGGAACTGCTTCATAGCCTCTCTTGACCAGTGGCACCGCTTCATAGCCACCATTGACCTGTGGCACCGCTTCATAGCCTCCCTCTATCTGTGGCACCGCTTCATAGCCTCCCCTTGACCTGTGGCACCGCCGTATAGCCTCCCCTTGACCTATGGCAACGCTTCATAGCCTCCCTTGACCTGTGGAACTGCTTCATAGCCTCTCTTGACCTGTGGCACCGCTTCATAGCCTCCATTGACCTGTGCACCGCTTCATAGCCTCCCTCTATCTGTGGCACCGCTTCATAGCCTCCCCTTGACCTGTGGCACCGCCTTATAGCCTGCTCTTGATCTATGGCACCGCTTCATAGCCTCCCTTGACCTGTGGAACCGCTTCATAGCCTCCCTTGACCTGTGGCACCGCTTCATAGCCTCCATTGACCTGTGGCACCGCTTCATAGCCTCCCTCTATCTGTGGCACCGCTTCATAGCCTCCCCTTGACCTGTGGCACCGCCTTATAGCCTGCCCTTGATCTATGGCACCGCTTCATAGCCTCCCTTGACCTGTGGAACCGCTTCATAGCCTCCCTTGACCTGTGGCACCGCTTCATAGCCTCCATTGACCTGTGGCACCGCTTCATAGCCTCCCTTGGCCTGTGGCACCGTTTCATAGCCTCCCTAGACCTGTGGCACCGCTTCATAGCCTTCCTTGACCTGTAGCACTGCTTCATAGCCTCAATTGACCTGTGGAACCGCTTTATAGGATCCCTTGACCTGGGTCACCGCTTCATAGCCTCCCTTGACCAGTGGCACCGCTTCATAGCCTCCCTTGACCTGAGGTACCGCTTCATAGGATCTCTTGAGCTGTGGCAACGCTTCATAGCCTCCCCTTGACCTGTGGCACCGCCTTATAGCCTCCCCTTGACCTATGGCACCGCTTCATAGCCTTCTTTGACCTGTGGCACCGCTTCATAGCCTCCCTTGACCTGTGGCACCACTTCATAGGGTCCCTTGACCTTTGGCACCGCTTCATATCCTCCCTCTGACATGTGGCACCGCTTCATAGCCTCCCTTGACCTGTGGCACCGCTTCATAGCCTCTCTTGACCTGTTGCACTGCTTCATAGCCTCCCTTGTCCTGTGGCACTGCTTCATAGCCTCCCTTGACCTGTGGCACCACTTCATAGCCTCCCTTGACCTGTGGCACCGCTTCATAGCCTCCCTTGACCTGTGGCACCGTTTCATAGCCTCCCTAGACCTGTGGCACCGCTTCATAGCCTTCCTTGACCTGTAGCACTGCTTCATAGCCTCAATTGACCTGTGGAACCGCTTTATAGGATCCCTTGACCTGGGTCACCGCTTCATAGCCTCCCTTGACCAGTGGCACCGCTTCATAGCCTCCCTTGACCTGAGGTACCGCTTCATAGGATCTCTTGAGCTGTGCAACGCTTCATAGCCTCCCCTTGACCTGTGGCACCGCCTTATAGCCTCCCCTTGACCTATGGCACCGCTTCATAGCTTCTTTGACCTGTGGCACCGCTTCATAGCCTCCCTTGACCTGTGGCACCACTTCATAGGGTCCTTGACCTTTGGCACCGCTTCATATCCTCCCTCTGACATGTGGCACCGCTTCATAGCCTCCCTTGACCTGTGGCACCGCTTCATAGCCTCTCTTGACCTGTTGCACTGCTTCATAGCCTCCTTGTCCTGTGGCACTGCTTCATAGCCTCCCTTGACCTGTGGGCACCACTTCATAGCCTCCCTTGACCTGTGGCACCGCTTCATAGCCTCCTTGACCTGTGGCACCGTTTCATAGCCTCCCTAGACCTGTGGCACCGCTTCATTGCCTCCCTTGACCTGTAGCACTGCTTCATAGCCTCAATGGACATGTGGAACCGCTTCATATGATCCCTTGACCTGGGGCACTACTTCATAGCCTCCTTGACCTGGGCACCGCTTCATAGCCTCCGTTGACCTAGGGCACCGCTTCATAGCCTCTCTTGACCTTGGCACCGCTTCATAGCCTCCCTTGACCTGTAGCACTGCTTCATAGCCTCAATGGACATGTGGAACAGCTTCATAGGATCCCTTGACCTGTGGCACCGCTTCATAGCCTCCTTGACCTGGGCACCGCTTCATAGCCTCAATTGACATGTGGAGCCGCTTCATAGGATCCCTTGACGTGTGGCACCACTTCATAGCCTCCCTTGACCAGTGGCACCGTTTTAAAGCCTCCCTTGACCTGTAGTACCGTCATAGGATTCCTTGACCTGTGGCACCTCTTTGTAACCATCCTTGACCTGTGGTATCTCTTTGTAACCTACACTGAACTGTATTATGCTATAACTTTCATGAAATTTGACCTGTCAGAATGTTATAATTTCTGTTGAGAAGGATGACGTCCAATTAATCTTTTTTCGTTTGCCAAGTATATTAATTCTTTATTTTGACATGTGTCAAGTATAGTAATAATTTTGACATGTGTCAAGTATAGTAATAATTTTGACATGTGTCTATAGAATAGTAATTATTTTGTCA
Source organism: Procambarus virginalis (assembly GCA_020271785.1). NCBI lineage: Eukaryota > Metazoa > Arthropoda > Malacostraca > Decapoda > Cambaridae > Procambarus > Procambarus virginalis. The sequence continues at coordinate 50,130 of WNGS01163698.1, forward strand.
TGTCAAGTATAATAACTCTTCATGTTGACATATATCCAATATATAAATTATAGTGATTTTGACAGACATCACGCAGTCGTATAAGCATGACGTGTGTCAACCAGTTGCTGTTATCTGCGTCTCCTGGTTATAACGTGGGTGACTATGAGCTGGTCATGTCCCTGCAGGTACCGGCGGGTGCTGGTGGAGGTGTTCGCGTCCCTAGAGCAGCGGGTCCTCTGGAAGTGGGACGAAGACACCATGGAAGATCTCCCGTCCATGTCCGTCTCGCCAAGTGCTCCCCCAGCAGGATATCTTGGTCAGTCTACTCAAAACATTAGAATTAAGGAAATTGGCGAAGGCATTTTGCTCATTCGAGACAGCTTCGATTGAACCATGCAAGGCAGCTTGTTTTGGCTTTTCGGAGACAGCTGCTAATGTCCATATGAAGTAGCTCTTATAGGCCCATACGAGTACAACCAATATACTATGTACGAGGAAGCTCTTGTTGGCCAATTTGAGACAGCTGCTACTGACCTGATGTGTATATATATATGTCGTACCTAGTAGCCAGAACTCACTTTTTGGCCTACTATGCAAGGCCCGATTGCCTAATAAGCCAAGTTTTCCTGAATTAATATATTTTCTCTAATTTTTTTCTTATGAAATGATAAAGCTACCCATTTCATTACGTATGAGGTCAATTTTTTTTATTGGAGTTAAAATTAATGTAGATATATGACCGAACCTAACCAACCCTACCTAACCTAACCTAACCTATCTTTATAGGTTAGGTTAGGTTAGGTAGCCGAAAAAGTTAGTTAGGTTAGGTTAGGTAGGTTAGGTAGTCGAAAAACAATTAATTCATGAAAACTTGGCCTATTAGGCAAATGGGCCTTGCATAGTAGGCTGAGAAGTGCGTTCTGGCTACTAGGTACGACATAATATATATATATATATATATATATATTATATATATTATATATATATATATATATATTATTATATAAAATATATATATATATGTCGTACCTAAAAGCCAAAACGCACTTCTCGGCCTACTATGCAGGCCCGATTTGCTTATTAGGCGAGTGATTTTTTCATTTTCAATAAATTGTTTCCATTTAGTTTATTTGAATTATTCTTATTGTATTATAATAAGACCATAATTTATTTACTTAGTTGTGATAGTTTAGGTTAGGTTAAGATAGGTTAGGTTAGGTTAGGTAGGTAGGGTTGGTTAGGTTCGGTCATATATCTACGTTAGTTTTAACTCAATTTAAGCAAATTAACTAATACATAATGAAATGGACAGATTATCATTCATAAGATTTTTTTAGAAAATTATATAAATTCAGGAAAACTTGGCTTATTAGGCAAATCGGGCCTGCATAGTAGGCCAAGTATGACGTTCTGGCTACTAGGTACAACTATATATATATATATATATTATATATAGATATATAATATATATATATATATATATATATTATATATATATATATATATAATATATATGCAAACAAGCCTGAATGGTCCCCAGGACTAGATACAACTGAAACTCACACCCAGAAGTGACTCGAACCCATACTCCAGGAGCAACGCAATTGGTATGTACAGGGATGCCTTAAACCACTTGACCATCACGACCGGACATAAGGAAGTGATAGCCGAGGCTATATGAACCACTCCCGCCGGCACTGGATGGTTATCTTGGGCATAGCATTTTATCAAATTACCTCATTTTTTGGGGCAAACGTGAGGAACACAAATGCAATAAGCCTGAACGGTCCCCAGGACTAGATACAACTGAAAACTAACACCCCAGAAGTGTATATATATATATATATATATATATATATA
>WNGS01163698.1:81926-98529 GCA_020271785.1 Procambarus virginalis
CTCCTGAGGCACATATAAATAGGATAACGACAGCAGCGTACTCTACACTGGCAAAAGTTAGAACATCATTCAGAAACCTAAGTAAGGAGGCCAGTCTTAGAGTATGCCGCCTCATCATGGAGTCCCCATCTAAAGAAGCACATAATGAAACTGGAAAAGGTTCAGAGGTTTGCAACGAGACTCGTCCCAGAGCTACGAGGGATGGGGTATGAGGAGCGCCTGGGGGAACTATGCCTTACGACACTAGAAAGAAGAAGGGAGAGAGGGGACATGATAGGAACGTATAAAATACTCAGAGGATTGACAGAGTGGACATAGACGAAATGTTCACACGGAATAGTAACAGAACGAGGGGACATGGATGGAAGTTAGAAACTCAGATGAGTCACAGAGATGTTAGGAAGTTTTTCTTTTAGCGTGAGAGTAGTGGGAAAATGGAATGCACTTAAGAAACAGGTTGTGGAAGCCAATACTATTCATAATTTTAAAACCAGGTATGATAGGGAAATGGGATAGGAGTCATTGCTGTAAACAACTGATGCTCGAAAGGCGGGATCCAAGAGTCAATGCTCGATTCTGCAGACACATATAGGTGAGTACATATAGGTGAGTACACACACACACACACACACACACACACACACACACACACACACACACACACACACACACACACACCACACACACACACACACACACACACACACACACACACACACACACACACACACACACACACACACACACAGACACACATACACACAAGGGCCGGTGGCTGACTGGACAGCACGCTGGACGCGTGATCTTGGGGTCGCGGGTTCGATTCCCGGCGCCGGCGAGAAACAATGGGTAGAGTTTCTTTCAACCTGATGGGGTAACGGGGGGCCGTTACCTAGCAGTAAATAGTCAGTCAATATAAATAGTTAGTCAGCTGTCACGGGCTGCTTCTTGGTGTGTGTGTGTGTGTGTGTGTGTGTGTTTATTGTGTGGGAAAAAAATAGTAGTTAGTAACAGTTGATTGACAGTTGAGAGGCGGGTCGAAAGAACAGAGCTCAACCCCCGCAATCACAACTAGGTGAATATAACTAGGTGAATACACACATACACACACACATACACACACACACTAGGAGAAGAGGTACTTCATGAAACGGCCAGAGACAAAAATTTGGAGTTGATATCACACCAAACCTGACTCCTGAAGCTCACATAAAAAGAATTATGTCTGCGGCATATGCGAGGCTGGTTAACATCAGAACAGCCTTCAGGAACCTGTGTAAGGAATCTTTCAGAACCTTGCATACCACATATGTGAGACCAATCCTGGAGTACGCGGCCCCAGCATGGAGCCCGTACCTTGTCAAGCACAAGGCGAAGCTGGAAAAAGTTCAGAGGTATGAGAGGAAAGGCTGCGGGAAATGCACCTTACGACACTGGAAGATAGAGGAGTAAGGGGTGACATGATCACTACCTACAAAATCCTCAGGGGAATTGACAGGGTAGACAAGGGTAAACTGTTCAACACTGGTGGTACGCGAACAAATGGACACAGGTGGATACTGAGTTCCCAAATGAGCCACAAGGCCGTTAGAAAGAACTTTTTCAGTGCCAGAGTAGTTAACAGATGGAATGTACTAGGCAGTGATGTGGTGGAGGCTGACTCCATACACAATTTTAAATGTAGATATGACAGAGCCCAGTAGGCTCAGGATCTGTACACCAGCTGATTGACGGTTGAGAGGCGGGACCAAAGAGCCAAAGCTCAACGCCCGCAACCACAAATAGGCGAGTACAAATAGGTGGGTACACACACATGCGGGACTCATTCACAATAGCCAGACACGTCTGACAAGAACTCTTAACAGACACACTAACATACAGCGATAATCACCCCCCTAAAAACACGTATAAACACAAGTAAGTATTGTCTTATACATACGGGAATAACTCAAAATAATATGCATCACAAAAAGAAGCAAATATCATTGAATGACGATGCTGAGTTGGTAACAGTAGAGCCACTGACAGACGCGCGCATGACCGCCTCTCATACAATATCAATCAAGTCAAATCAAATCAAATGTTTATTCAGGTAAAAGTACTGGCATAGAAGGTAAGTCACAAACATAATGTTGGATTTATAGATAGAGCTAGTACATACAATACCTAAAGCCACTGGTACGCATAGCGTTTCGGGCAAATATATTATGACACAGTACACTGTCATAATTGTATGAACATGCATAAAATATAATATAGTACGTCTGCAAAGTAAAACATGATATGTAAATACTAATCATATAAGACAAACTGAAGTGGGATGATTATATAATTATGCTTATATTAACAATAGTAAAAATCAGGTGTATACCTGATTCGTGACACCTTCCTTGACGTGTAGCACCGCTTCATAGCCTCCCTTGACCTGTGGCACCGCTTCATAGCCTTCCTTGACCTGTGGCCCCGCTTTATAGCCTCCTTGACCTGTGGCCCCGCTTTATAGCCTCCTTGACCTGTGGCACCACTTCATGGGATCCCATGACCTGTGGCACCGTTTCATAGTCTCCCCTTGACCTGTGGCACCGCCTTATAGCCTCCCCTCGACCTATGGCACCGTTTCATAGCCTCCTTTGACCTGTGGCACCTCTTCATAGCCTCCCTTGACCTGTGGCACCGCTTCAAAGGGTCCCTTGACCTGTGGCACCGCTTCATAGCCTCCCTTGACCTGTGGCCCCGCTTCATAGCCTCCCTTAACCTGTGGCACAGCTTCATAGCCTCCCTTGACCTGTGGCACCGCTTCATAGCCTCCCTTGACCTGTGGCACTGCTTCACAGCCTCCCTTGACCTGTGGAACCGCTTCATAGCATCCCGTGACCGGTGGCACCGCTTCATAGCCTCCCTTGACCTGTAGCACTGCTTCATAGCCTCAAATGGACATGCGGAACCGCTTCATAGCCTCCCTTGACCTGGCGCACCACTTCATAGCCTCCCTTGACCTGTGGCACCGCTTCATAGCCTCCCTTGACCTGGCGCACCACTTCATAGCCTCCCTTGACCTGGCGCACCGCTTCATAGCCTCCCTTGACCTGTGGCACCGCTTCATAGCCTCCCTTGACCTGTGGCACCGCTTCATAGCCTCCCTGAACTGTGGCACCGCTTCATAGCCTCTCTTGACCTGGGGCACCGCTTCATAGCCTCCCTTGACCTGTGGCACCGCTTCATAGCCTCCCTTGACCTGTGGAACCGTTTCATAGCCTCCCTTGACCTGTGGCACCGCTTATAGCCTCCCTTGACCTGTGGCACCGCTTCATAGCCTCCCCTTGACCTGTGGCACCGCTTCATAGCTTCCCTTGACCTGGGCACCGCTTCATAGCCTCCCTTGACCTGTGGCACCGCTTCATAGCCTCAATTCACCTGTGGAACCGCTTCATAGGATCCCTTGACCTGTGGCACCTCTTCATAGCCTCCCTTGACCTGCGGCACCGCTTCATAGGGTCCCTTGACCTGTGGCACTGCTTCATAGGGTCCGTTGACCTGGGGCACCGCTTCATAGGATCCCTTGACCTGTGGCACCGCTTCATAGCCTTCCCTTGACCTGTGGCACCGCCTTATAGCCTCCCCTTAACCTATGGCACCGCTTCATAGCCTCCTTTGACCTGTGTCACCTCTTCATAGCCTCCCTTGACCTGTGGCACCGCTTCATAGGGTCCCTTGACCTGTGGCACCTCTTCATAGCCTCCCCTTGACCTGTGGCACCGCTTCATAGGTCCCTTGACCTGTGGCACCGCTTCATAGGTCCCTTGACCTGTGGAACCGCTTCATAGCTTCCCTTTGACCTGTGGCACCGTTTCTTAGCCTCCCTTGACCTGTGGCACCGCTTCATAGCCTCCCTTGACCTGAGGAACCGCTTCATAGCCTCAATTGACCTGTGGCACCACTTCATAGCCTCCATTGACCTGTGGCACCGCTTCATAGCCTCCCTTAACCTGTAGCACCGTTTCATAGCCTCCATTGACCTGTGGCACCGCTTCATAACCTCCCTTGACTTGTAGCACTGCTTCATAGCCTCAATGGACATGTGGAACCGCTTCATAGGATCCCTTGACCTGGGTCACCACTTCATAGCCTCCCTTGACCTGGGGTACCGCTTCATAGGCCTCCTTGACTTGTGGCCCGCTTCATAGCCTCAATTGACCTGTGGAACCGCTTCATACTATCCTTTGACCTGTGGTCACCGCTTCATAGTCTCCCTTGACCTGTGGCACCGCTTCATAGCCTCCCGTGACCTGTGGCACCGTTTCATAGCCTCCCTTGACCTGTGGCACCGCTTCATAGCCTCAATTGACATGTGGAGCCGCTTCATAGGATCGCTTGACCTGGGGCACCACTTCATAGACTCCCTTGACCAGTGGCACCGTTTCATAGACTAGTTTGACCTGTGGCACCGCTTCATGGCCTCCCTTGACCTGTGGCACCGTTTCATAGTCTCCCTTGACCTGTGGCACCGCTTCATAGCCTCCCTTGACCTGTAGCACTGCTTCATAGCCTCAATGGAAAATGTGGAACCGCTTCATAGCCTCCATTGACCTGTGGCACTGCTTCATAGCCTCCCTTGACCTGTGGAACCGCTTCATAGCCTCCCTTGACCTGTGGCAACACTTCATAGCGTCCCTTGACCTGTGGCACCGCTTCATAGCCTTCCTTGACCTGTGGCACCGCTTCATAGCCTCCCTTGACCTGTGGCACCGTTTCATAGCCTCCCTTTACCTGTGGCACCGCTTCATAGCCTCCCTTGACCTGTAGCACTGCTTCATAGCCTCAATGGACATGTGGAACCACTTCATAGCCTCTCTTGACCTAGGGCACCGCTTCATAGCCTCCCTTGACCTGGTGCACCGCTTCATAGCCTCTCTTGACCTGTGGCACCGCTTCATAGCCTCCCTTGACCTGTAGCACTGCTTCATAGCCTCAATGGACATGTGGAACCGCTTCATAGGATCCCTTGACCTGAGGCACCGCTTCATAGCCTTCTTTGACCTGTGGCACCGCTTCATAGCCTCAATTGACCTGTGGAACCTCTTCATAGGATCCCTTGACCTGGGTCACCGCTTCATAGCCTCCCTTGACCTGAGGCACCGCTTCATAGCCTCCCTTGACCTGTGGCACCGCTTCATAGCCTCCCATGACCTGTGGAACCGCTTCATACCCTCTCTGGACCTTTGGCACCGCTTCATAGCCTCCATTGACCTATGGCACCGCTTCATAGCCTCCCTCTATCTGTGGCACCGCTTCATAACCTCCCTTGACCTGTGGAACCGCTTCATAGCCTCTCTTGACCTGTGGCACCGCTTCATAGCCTCCATTGACCTTTGGCACCGCTTCATAGCCTCCCTTGACCTGTGGCACCGTTTCCTAGCCTCCCTAGACCTGTGGCACCGCTTCAAAGCCTTCCTTGACCTATAGCACTGCTTCATAGCCTCAATGGACATGTGGAACCGCTTCATAGGATCCCTTGACCTGGGCGCCACTTCATAGCCTCCCTTGACCTGGGGCACCGCTTCATAGCCTCTCTTGACCTGGGGCACCGCTTCATAGCCTCCCTTGACCTGTGGCACCGCTTCATAGCCTCCCTTGACCTGTAGCACTGCTTCATAGCCTCAATGGACATGTGGAACCGCTTCATAGGATCCCTTGACCTGGGTCACCACTTCATAGCCTCCCTTGACCTGGGGTACTGCTTCATAGCCTTCCTTGACCTGTGGCACCGCTTCATAACCTCCCCTTGACCTGTGGCACCGCCTTTTAGCCTCCCCTTGACCTATGGCACCGCTTCATAGCCTCCTTTGACCTGTGGCACCGCTTCATAGCCTCCCTTGACCTGTGGCACGACTTCATAGGGTCCCTTGATCTTTGGCACCGCTTCATAGCCTCCCCCTGACCTGTGGCACCGCTTCATAGCCTCCCTTGACCTGTGGCACCGCTTCATAGCCTCCCTTGACCTGTGGCACCGCTTCATAGCCTCCCTTGACCTGTGGCACCGCTTCATAGCCTCCCTTGACATGTGGCACGGCTTCATAGCCTCCAATGACCAGTGACAACGCTTCATAGCCTCCCTTCACCGGGGCATCGTTTCACAGCCTCCCTAGACCTGTGGCACTGCTTTATAGCCTTCCCTGACCTGTAGCACTGCTTCATAGCCTCAATGGACATGTGGAACCTCTTCATAAGATCCCTTGACCTGGGGCACCACTTCATAGCCTCCCTTGACCTGGGGCACCGCTTCATAGCCTCCCTTGACCTGTGGCACCGCTTCATAGCCTCCTTTTACCTGTGGCACCGCTTCATAGCCTCCTTGACCTGTGGCACGACTTCATAGGTCCCTTGACCTTTGGCACCGCTTCATAGCCTCCCCCTGACCTGTGGCACCACTTCATAGCCTACCTTGAAATGTGGCACCGCTTCATAGCCTCCCTTGACCTGTGGCACCGCTTCATAGCCTCCATTGACCTGTGGCACCGCTCCATAGCCTCCCTTGACATGTGGCACCGCTTCATAGCCTCGATTGACCTGTGACACCGCTTCATAGCCTCCCTTGACCTGTGGCACCGTTTCATAGCCTCCATAGACCTGTGGCACCGCTTCATAGCCTTCCTTGACCTGTAGCACTGCTTCATAGCCTCAATGGACATGTGGAATCGCTTCATAGGATCCCTTGACCTGGGGCAATACTTCATAGCCTCCCTTGACCTGGGGCACCGCTTCGAAGCCTCCCTTGACCTAGGGCACCGCTTCATAGCCTCCCTTGACCTGTGGCACCACTTCATTACCTCCCTTGACCTGTAGCACTGCTTCGTAGCCTCAATGGACATGTGGAACCGCTTCATAGGATCCCTTGACCTGGGTCACCACTTCATAGCCTCCCTTGACCTGGGGTACTGCTTCATAGCCTTCCTTGACCTGTGGCACCGCTTCATAGCCTCCCTTGACCTGTGGCACGACGTCATAGGGTCCCTTGACCTGTTACACCGCTTCATAGCCTCCCCTTGACCTGTGGCACCGCCTCAAAGCCACCCTTGTCCTGTGGCACCGCTTTATAGGGTCCTTTGACCTGTGGCACCGCTTCATAGCTTTCTCTTGACCTGTGGCACCGCTTCATAGCCTCCCTTGACCTGTGGCAATGCTTCATAGCCTTCCTTGACCTGTGGAACCGCTTCATAGCCTAAATTGACCTGTGGCACCACTTCATAGCCTCCATTGACCTGTGGCACCGCTTCATAGCCTCCCTTGACCTGTAGCACTGCTTCATAGCCTAAATGGACATGTGGAACCGCTTCATAGGATCCCTTCACCTGGGTCACCACTTCATAGCCTCCTTGACCTGTGGCACCGCTTCATAGGCCTCCTTGACCTGTGGCACCGCTTCATAGCCTCAATTGACCTGTGGAACCGCTTCATAGGATCCCTTGACCTGGGTCACCGCTTCATAGCCTCCCTTGACCTGTGGCACTGCTTCATAGCCTCCCGTGACCTGTGGCACCGTTTCATAGCCTCCCTTGACCTGTGGCACCGCTTCATAGCCTCAATTGACATGTGGAGCCGCTTCATAGGATCGCTTGACCTGGGGCACCACTTCATAGCCTCCCTTGATCTGTGGCACCGCTTCATAGGATCCCTTGACCTGTGGCACCACTTCATAGCCTCCCTTGACCAGTGGCACCGTTTCAAAGCCTCCCTTGACCTGTGGTACCGTTTCATAGGATCCCTTGAACTGTTGCACCGCTTCATAGCCTCCCTTGACCTGTGGCACCGCCTATAGCCTCCCCTTGACCTATGGCACCACTTCATAGAATAGTTTGACCTGTGGCACCGATTCATAGCCTCCCTTGACCTGTGGCACCGTTTCATAGCCTCCCTTGACCTGTGGCACCGCTTCATAGCCTCCCTTGACCTGTAGCACTGCTTCATAGCCTCAATGGACATGTGGAACCGCTTCATAGCCTCACTTGACCTGTGGCACCGCTTCATAGCCTCCCTTGACCTGTGGCACTGCTTCATAGCCACCCTTGACCTGTGGCACCTTTTCATAGCCTCCCATGACCTGTGGCACCGTTTCATTGCCTCCCTTGACCAGTGGCACCGCTTCATAGCCTCCCTTGACCTGTAGCACTGCTTCATAGCCTCAATGGACATGTGGAACCGCTTCATAGGATCCCTTGACCTGGGACACCGCTTCATACCTCCCTTGACCTGGGGCACCGCTTCATAGCCTCCCTTGACCTGTGGCACCGCTTCATAGCCTCTCTTGACCTGTAGCACTGCTTCATAGCCTCAACGGACATGTGGAACCGCTTCATAGGATCCCTTGACCTGGGTCACCAATTCATAGCCTCCCTTGACCTGGGGCACCGCCTCATAGCCTCCCTTGACCTGGGGCACCGCTTCATAGCCTCCCTTGACCTGTACCACTGCTTCATAATCTCAATGGACATGTGGAACCGCTTCATAGGATCCCTTGACCTGTGGCACCGCTTTATAGCCTCAATTGACCTGTGGAACCGCTTCATAGCCTTAATTGACCTGTGTAACCTCTTCATAGGATCCCTTGACCTGGGTCACCGCTTCATAGCCTCCCTTGACCTGAGGCTCCGCTTCATAGCCTCCCTTGACCTGTGGCCCCGCCTTATAGCCTCCCCTTGACCTTTAGCAACGCTTCATAGCCTCCCTTGACCTGTGGAACCGCTTCATAGCCTCTCTTGACCTGTGGCACCGCTTCATAGCCTCCATTGACCTGTGACACCGCTTCATAGCCTCCCTCTATCTGTGGCACCGCTTCATAGCCTCCCTTGACCTGTGGCACCGCCTTATTGCCTGCCCTTGATCTATGGCACCGCATCATAGCCTCCCTTGACCTGTGGAACAGCTTCATAGCCTCCCTTGACCTTTGGCACCTCTTCATAGCCTCCCTTGACCTGTAGCACTGCTTGATAGCCTCAATGGACATGTAGAACCGCTTCATAGCCTCCCTTGACCTGTGGCACCACTTCATAGCCTCCCTTGACTGGGGCACCGCTTCATTGGCTCCCTTGACCTGGGGCACCGCTTCATAGCCTCCCTTGACCTGTGGCACCGCTTCACAGCGTCCCTTGACTTGTAGCACTGCTTCATAGCCTCAATGGACATGTGGAACCGCTTCATAGGATCCCTTGACCTGGGTCACCACTTCATAGCCTCCCTTGACCTGTGGCACCTCTTCATAGCCTCCCTTGACCTGGGGCACCGCTTCAAAGCCTCCCTTCACCTGTGGCACCGCTTCATAGCCTCCCTTGACCTGTAGCACTGTTTCATAGCCTCAATGGACATGTGGAACCGCTTCATAGGATCCCTTGACCTGGGTCACCACTCCATAGCATCCCTTGACCTGGGTCACCACTCCATAGCATCCCTTGACCTAGGGTAACTCCTTCATAGCCTTCCTTCACCTGTGTCACCGCTTCACAGCCTCAATTGACCTGTGGAACCGCTTCATATCCTCCCTTGACCTGAGGTACCGCTTCATAGGATCTCTTGAGCTGTGGCACCGCTTCATAGCCTCCCCTTGACCTGTGGCACCGCCTTTAAGCCTCCCCTTGACCTATGGCACCGCTTCATAGCCTCTTTTGACCTGTGGCACCGCTTCATAGCCTCCCTTGACCTGTGGCACCACTTCATAAAGTTCCTTGACCTTTGACACCGCTTCATAGCCTCCCCCTGACCTGTGGCACCGCTTCGTAGCCTCCCTTGACCTGTGGCACTGCTTCATAGCCTCCCTTGACCTTTGGCTCTGCTTCATAGCCTCCCTTGACCTGTGGCACTGCTTCATAGCCTCCCTTGACCTGTGGAACCGCTTCGTAGCCTCCCTTGACCTGTGGCACCACTTTATAGCCTCCCTTGACCTGTGGCACTGCTACATAGCCTCCCTTGACCTGTGGAACCGCTTCATTGCCTCCTTTGACCTGTGGCACCTCTTCATAGCCTCCCTTGACCTGTGGCACCGTTTCATAGGGTCCCATGACCTGTGGCACCGCTTCATAGCCTAAATTGACCTGTGGCACCACTTCATAGCCTCCATTGACCTGTGGCACCGCTTCATAGCCTCCCTTGACCTGTAGCACTGCTTCATAGCCTAAATGGACATGTGGAACCGCTTCATAGGATCCCTTGACCTGGGTCACCACTTCATAGCCTCCTTGACCTGTGGCACCGCTTCATAGGCCTCCTTGACCTGTGGCACCGTTTCATAGCCTCAATTGACCTGTGGAACCGCTTCATAGGATCCCTTGACCTGGGTCACCGTTTCATAGCCTCCCTTGACCTGTGGCACTGCTTCATAGCCTCCTGTGACCTGTGGCACCGTTTCATAGCCTCCCTTGACCTGTGGCACCGCTTCATAGCCTCAATTGACATGTGGAGCCGCTTCATAGGATCGCTTGACCTGGGGCACCACTTCATAGCCTCCCTTGATTTGTGGCACCGCTTCATAGGATCCCTTGACCTGTGGCACCACTTCATAGCCTCCCTTGACCTGTGGCACTGCTTCATAGCCTCCCGTGACCTGTGGCACCGTTTCATAGCCTCCCTTGACCTGTGGCACCGCTTCATAGCCTCAATTGACATGTGGAGCCGCTTCATAGGATCGCTTGACCTGGGGCACCACTTCATAGCCTCCCTTGATCTGTGGCACCGCTTCATAGGATCCCTTGACCTGTGGCACCACTTCATAGCCTCCCTTGATTTGTGGCACCGCTTCATAGGATCGCTTGACCTGTGGTACCGTTTCATAGGATCCCTTGAACTGTTGCACCGCTTCATAGCCTCCCCTTGACCTGTGGCACCGCCTTATAGCCTCCCCTTGACCTATGGCACCACTTCATAGAATAGTTTGACCTGTGGCACCGATTCATAGCCTCCCTTGACCTGTGGCACCGTTTCATAGCCTCCCTTGACCTGTGGCACCGCTTCATAGCCTCCCTTGACCTGTAGCACTGCTTCATAGCCTCAATGGACATGTGGAACCGCTTCATAGCCTCACTTGACCTGTGGCACCGCTTCCTAGCCTCCCTTGACCTGTGGCACTGCTTCATAGCCACCCTTGACCTGTGGCACCTTTTCATAGCCTCCCATGACCTGTGGCACCGTTTCATTGCCTCCCTTGACCTTGGGCACCGCTTCATAGCCTCCCTTGACCTTGGCACCGCTTCATAGCCTCCCTTGACCTGGGGCACCGCTTCATAGCCTCCCTTGACCTGTGGCACCGCTTCATAGCCTCTCTTGACCTGTAGCACTGCTTCATAGCCTCAACGGACATGTGGAACCGCTTCATAGGATCCCTTGACCTGGTCACCAATTCATAGCCTCCCTTGACCTGGGGCACCGCTCATAGCCTCCCTTGACCTGGGCACCGCTTCATAGCCTCCCTTGACCTGTACCACTGCTTCATAATCTCATGGACATGTGGAACCGCTTCATAGGATCCCTTGACCTGTGGCACCGCTTTATAGCCTCAATTGACCTGTGGAACCGCTTCATAGCCTTAATTGACCTGTGTAACCTCTTCATAGGATCCCTTGACCTGGGTCACCGCTTCATAGCCTCCCTTGACCTGAGGCTCCGCTTCATAGCCTCCCTTGACCTGAGCTCCGCTTCATAGCCTCCCTTGACCTGTGGCCCCGCCTATAGCCTCCCTTGACCTTTAGCACGCTTCATAGCCTCCCTTGACCTGTGGAACCACTTCATAGCCTCTCTTGACCTGTGGCACCGCTTCATAGCCTCCATTGACCTGTGACACCGCTTCATAGCCTCCCTCTATCTGTGGCACCGCTTCATAGCCTCCCCTTGACCTGTGGCACCGCCTTATTGCCTGCCCTTGATCTATGGCACCGCATCATAGCCTCCCTTGACCTGTGGAACAGCTTCATAGCCTCCCTTGACCTTTGGCACCTCTTCATAGCCTCCCTTGACCTGTAGCACTGCTTGATAGCCTCATGGACATGTAGATCCGCTTCATAGCCTCCCTTGACTGTGGCACCACTTCATAGCCTCCCTTGACCTGGGGCACCGCTTCATTGGCTCCCTTGACCTGGGCACCGCTTCATAGCCTCCCTTGACCTGTGGCACCGCTTCACAGCCTCCCTTGACTTGTAGCACTGCTTCATAGCCTCAATGGACATGTGGAACCGCTTCATAGGATCCCTTGACCTGTCACCACTTCATAGCCCTCCCTTGACTGTGGCACCTCTCATAGCCTCCCTGACCTGGGGCACCGCTTCAAAGCCTCCCTTCACCTGTGGCACCGCTTCATAGCCTCCCTTGACCTGTAGCACGTTTCATAGCCTCAATGGACATGTGGAACCGCTTCATAGGATCCCTTGACCTGGGTCACCACTCCTAGCATCCCTGACCTGGGTCACCACTCCATAGCATCCCTTGACCTAGGGTAACTCCTTCATAGCCTTCCTTCACCTGTGTCCCACCGCTTCATAGCCTCAATTGACCTGTGGAACGATTGTGGAGGCTGACTGTCCATACACGAGTTTCCAGAGGGTAGGATATGATAGAGGAGCCCAGTAGGGCTCGGGAATCTGTACACGCATTGATTGACAGTTGAGGAGGCGGGACCGAAAGAGCCAAAGGCGACGGACCCAGCGAAAGCGGACAGATAGGTGGAGTACTAAGATAGGTGAGTGACAGCAGCACCCACTAGCAGCACCACGACAGCACAATGAGGCTAAGTGGTGTGGGAAGGGGTAATCAAGGCAACTTCGTAAGTGAAAAAGTGTGTACAAGTGAAAGAAAAAAACGTTGGGTTTTTTACCAAAGCCATAAGGTAGTGTAGAAAAACAGTATAAGTAGCTTATTTGAAAATAGTGAAATATTGTGGCAGTGTACAGCGTGGAGCAGGCCTCACCGGAGCGCTCGGAGCCGTGACGGCTGCAGCCGCTGCTGGACCGTGAGACCTGCGACCCTCTGACCGTTACCGCGACCTCATGCGCGCCGGCAGCACCAATCAACACAGCACGTGGCAGACGCAACCCCTTTGGAGATTTCACACTCCCCTTATTGTGTTAGTCAGGGACGGTAAGCATACCTTGGCCAGCCTCGCCTGTGGGTAGGGGTGGGATGTAGGTAGCGAAGGTGGACGTAGGGCAGGGAGAGGAGCGTCTAGGTCCGAGCAGGTAGTGTAGTGATTGAAGAGGAAGATAGTGGGTTTGGGGCGAAGGATGGATTGGGAAATGGGTGGGTAGAGGAGAGGGGATGTCTAGTGGTAGGGTGAGTTCTAATGCCGAGGGGATCGCAAAGAGTCGAGAGGATGCGTGGTAAGGAAAGATACAGGGCGAGGTTCAAAGATTCAAACAAGAGTTTATGGAGTTTATTCAAGAGGAAATCAGAACGAGCAGGGTAGAATGGCAAGGAGCAAATAACTAGCCTTGCTAATGAATTTGGCAGGGGATGGAAGAGATGCGTTGGCCGGGGAAGGGGCTAGCTAGGGAGTCAGGTGGGTACGCACGGAGTGGTAGGGGATGGGGGTCAGCCAGGAGGGGCTAGGGATGGGGCTACCAGCATGACCGTGACCTGAGAAAGGGGACAATCATAATTCATGGATTGCTTGAAGGCAGGGCACCATCCGGGAGACAGGAAGGATGGGATGAGGATTTGGGAGCTACAGGGGCTTTGAGGGACAGAGAGCCAATATGGCAGGGGATGAAGTGGAAGTCCACCGACGCATTGGGCCACACAACTGTGACAAGAAACGACCTCTCCTGGTACAGTTCACAAACAAAGAGGCAGTTGATTACATAATGAATCACAAACACTTGCTCAGAGATAGCGAAAGTTACTACTTAATGTATATATTGAAAGTTCATGACGACGTGTGGTAGCAGGTAGCCCACAGAGCAAGCACACTTTTTCTAAGACGATACAATTTTCTTCTCATTTTTGAGTCTCTAGTTTCTTACCACACCACTATTTTTGCTAATTTCATTATCACCATGCGATAAGCCAGTTTTCTCACTTACTTTTGCTTTCTCAGGTTAATCCCTCTCCGCCTAAATTTCACTTGATGGAGACCTCGTGCTGCGCCGTTGCTTATATGTCCCTAGACACCTCGCCCTGTGGAGAGCGGCCCGTGTCTGGCGCCGAGTGCACGTGCAGCAGTGGCGAATTTCCATACCCCCATTCCAAGGACCCCTCATCAACTAACCCCCAAAAACCTAATCCAGCCAACTATTCCCTCAACCTCAAAAACCACACCCAGCCCTCATCCCCTCAACCCAAAAACCCAACCCAGACCCTCATAAACCCAACACCCCAAAATACCAGACACTCAACCTACTCATCCCCTCCTCCATGTGAACCCCCACCAAACCCCCACCCTGCGAGGGGGGTGGCAGACCCGCGTCCCGCCCATTCTCTCTCATTCTTCCCCCCTCCCGAGGCTTCTCACAACCTATAGCCTGATACCCAACTCATTACGCTATATCCCATACCCCTCTTGCCCTTATCAGATCCTCCTTATTCTTCAGACCCAGTATGCCCTTCCTAGTCCAGACCTACCTACCCAGGCACTACCCCAAACACTCCTACTACTCCTGAAGCCAAGCCCCCATTAACCCCCAAGCACCCCTCCCGACCTCTTTCACCCCATACACCACCGCGACCCATCCCAGACACCCCAGGATCCCCCCGGCCACCCCCGGATCCTACCCGCCCCCAGCATCCCCCAGACACCCCACAGATCCCCACAGGTCCCCCCCGACCACCAGTCAAACCCCAATAAACCAACACCACGATCCCCCAGACCCCAGAGGGCAGATTGGTGTCGAGGAAGGCGGTCTGGTGACCGGGGAGGGGGGGGTGTTGCCAGAAGAGATGGGAAGGTGTCTCAGAGGGTTTGGGGGTAGCATTCCAGTAGTGGTGGATGTGGTGGTAGTCTAGATAAAGGCGAGAAGGAGAGGGGGGGGGGGGGGGGTTGGGGGAGAAGAAAGAGAGTGAGTGGATGTGCAAATAGCGGTTGCAGCGTGAGTTTGGACGAGGGATTGTGGAACCTAAATTTAAGACCCTGATCCAGATGCAATTCTTTCTCTTAAGTGTATCCAGGTTATAATGAAAAGAGAGGATCATCTATGGATAGCGTGAGTGGGGAGTGTGCATCATAATTTTAATAGCGTCCACCTCGAACAATGCAACGCTCCTTGACAAGACCTGCGAACCCATCGGGTATACCACAAGACGTGCACACACGCTTGGCAGTTACATTGGGAGCGTTGACTAGGATAGGTATGGGTAGGTAAGTTATTGTGTACTCTCGGTAATCTACATTACCCCACCTTAAACAGAGATAGACCATTGTTCCAGGATGTATGATGTAACAATCTAATTACAAGTGGCATGGCTCTAGATTTGACACTGCTCAGTAAGCATGCGACGACTTAGCTTCCACAGAATATGAGCGAAGCTTGCTGTGATCATGGTGGGACTTTAAATTCATGGATGAGTAGTTCTAAATGGATCTAGTCAATTGTCGAATCCCCATGGATTGTTTTGGGGACGAATCGTGGGGAGTAAAGTTAGTAAATGTTATAGAAAGGAATTTCATAACACAGCAAGTGAAGGAAGAAACAAGGGAAAGTAGTAGGAGTTATTTTGCTATTCCGTAGTCATATTATGACCTGGAAATTTTCACCCAGAACGTTAGAGTATTATCGAGTATTTGCGAGCAGGAAATACATAGGTGGCCAGTGACCATTGTGTCCTAGGCATTGATTTCGTAAACATGAGGAACAACTCAAACCAACTTCCAGTGACCCACCATGGCCCAACACGACAACACGACCGATCCCCTGGAGTAAATTGGTAGTATGTTTGTAAATTATCTTAGGATTATATGTGGGACTATTAGGAGTGATTAATGGGACTTATCTGGTTGATTGACACAGTGCCCAGCTGGCGCGCGGCCAAGACCCGGAAGAACATCTATCTTGAGGAAACAAACAGTACCTAAGATTATTGATTGGACCTAGTATTGACGACAGAATATTCCAATGACGGCCGAAGAGAGATTTATACACAACATTTAAAGGGAAAAATAAGAATGGAATATTATATAACCCATGGTTTAATAGACAGTGTCAGGAAGCAAAAATGGCCAGCAGGCGGGAGTGGATGGAAATACAGAAGATTCAAGGACAGAGGTTTTGACAAACAGGATCGATGCAACAGCAGCTAGGCACTGATTACATTAACATCGTATGGATCATCGGAAAGGTGCCTATGAGAACGATATTGCAATCTAAAGCGAAAAAACCACATAATGTCTACTACTACAGTCATATAAAAGAAAAAATGTCGGTGAACGACAAAGTGACAAATTAGCTAAGGAAGGACAGAGTGGGACTATATTCTGAAAGTGACAAGGAAATCTGTGAGGCACTAGAATTGCCAGTTCCATGGTTGTTCATCTACCGGCCCGAGCAGCTCCCATTGTTGGAAGGGGTTTACCCTAGATTGAAATGCTATTTCTATCTAGTATATAGATGTGCAGATATTGGAGGGTAATTGAAACAGT
>WNGS01163699.1:0-75687 GCA_020271785.1 Procambarus virginalis
ACCATGTGCAGTAACTAAGCAGAGAAGCTGAGCATCATAACTAAAGTCTGGACAAGTGTTGGGATCTTGGCACATGGGCTGGTTAAGCAAAACCTCCTGCTCTACAAATGCAAGTGTTTAGGTATATTCTCCGCGGGCAAGGGATAAAGTTAATAAGAAATAGTGTGACGCAATATGATCAAGCCCACTGTCTGCTTCTCGGTAAACAATATTCAACGAGCTAGAAACAGAGGAATTTAAATATAGTTGCAATGACAAAGATATTGTACGAATAATGCAATTCCATTAATGAATAACTGGAATGCTTGCATTAGCAAGAACACCATGTATGCTCGTTACACGATATACTTTTCATGGTAGGCGTGTGGCAGCTTTTGCAGACTGTTAAGTGCGTAGGACTGTTGTAGGCATCACAGTAATAGTGATATGGTTATGGCTATTGGAAGCTGTGGCTGCTGTTGTAGCCGCTTCAACGTGAATTAGGTCGATGTACTGTTGCAAAATAGAACAAAAGAGAAAGAATGAGGTAGTGAGTCAAGAACTACATCACTTATCAAATGGTGTAGGAAAATGAGTGGTAATACACACGAGTAGTCAGATTGTGGTCACACCGAGGTATGGTCAAAGATTAAGACAGCCTTAGGTCGCGTAAGCAATGTTACAGCCAAGAGGTCACAAAGGTTGATCCAAAGTTCTTGTAAACAAGTACATATACATTTAATGTAATTATTGCGTCCTTGGGATGCTGGGTGTGGTGGCGAATGCTATGACCAGCTGGAGGGCAGTCTTGTGGAAGCCGCGGTTTCATCAAGTACTCGTCTTTATCTGCTTGTGGCAGTGACAGAGAAACCAGCCTAATGTGGGGGACCCGATGTGATCTTGTTGACTCAAGTAGAGTCTGCATTGTGTGAAGAATATTGGACGGGAGATTAACTGGGTGTGGAGTGTTATAGTGATGATTCTGGGTTAGGAACTTAAAGGTTACGAGTTGTAGATGATAGGCAGGTTTGTCTAGTGCGTTTATTGCCAAGGGTTGCCAATTTCCTGTACAAACCTATTGGTACACCTCAAGGGTCTAGGTGGAGAAAAATAGATTGTATGAAGTTAAATTTCATGAGGCTGATGATATACAGTAGGGTAAATATTATTTTCAGAACGAATCTGGGTTTGAGTTTACGACAGACAACAATAAATGAATCCACTAACAAACGTCAATGTATGAACAACACACGGAACAATTAACAATATAATATAGGATACCAACTATTTTTCACTAATCTATTTCGGTCGAGGATGGAAAGTGGCAATATGTCTAAGAATTAAATGCAGTGCGAGAGTGGGACTGAAAATTTTGCTCAGCAAACTGTTGAGAGAATTAAATGGAAAATGATCTACCTAATAATAGAAGTTACACATAATCCATCAAACTTTAAGAGAAGAGAACAGCTTTTATGGGATCTAATATCTAGAGCTTCTAGGTCTAACAATAAACACCGACTAATTTGAGTACAATAAACTTCATTTGCTATACAGGAAATTAATTAGTTTTAAATTTATGACTGCTTCATTATACAAAATAATATTGTGCCAACACAGTAAGATAATATAGACTTGTGTAACAGGGACACACTGATAAGTAGCATCTTAAAAGGGGAGAGAGTTAGGCAACAGTGATCATGAGGAAATTACCTTAAATAAGACATGAGAAAGTTATTTGAGAGAATCTTAAGGCGCCAGATTTTTCTCATATCCGATTCATATATTTAGGGGTACTTTGGGAATTTTAATTTGGCAGACCTGAACATGGGAGTTGGGCAATTCTTGGGCCTTGTCTTGTTTACCGAGGTGGCTAGTGGATTATGATGTAATGTTTTTATTAAAAAAAATACAAATAAGCCCAGGAACGTGGTATGCTATAGATTGATGATTTAAAATAGTAGTGACCCAAAATGAATAACCATGGCACTAAAGAACCTAATCAGAAAACAGAAGGCTCAATACAAACGAATTATGACAAGAATATTTAAGGAAATGTACGAATTTTAGGGCAAGCAAAGAAAGCCTTCAGTGTTTCACCAGATGAAACAAAGATTACAGACAACACCTGGCTATTAAAAAGTAAGTTTAATAACTGATAATGAAAATTATTTAAATTGCGAAATTATAAGAAAGTACCAAAGAACATTATGAATACAGCAGCACAAATCTACGTAGAATGTGCAGATGACGTCCTGAAAAGCTTAGTGGTTACCAGAGACGAAATTATTAAACAAACATACAAATATAGAAGGATGCAATGGCGATCACAGGTGGTGGTAGTAAGCAGCCACATGGTCACCTGACCTTAAGGCAGCCAGGATATCCCCAAGGGACAAAGTCAGAGATTGCAGGTATTTCAAATATAATGTTTATATGAAACTCTGTGGGTTAATTTTTTGCTTTAATCATCATAAAGTTAAGTGAGCAATACTTTCGAGCGTTTCCTGCATCAATTTAAAACAAAATAGCTAAAATATATTTAAAATTTGGGATGTGGTTACAATACCCCTGAACAGTTTTTTTCTCTCTCTTTTAAGCCAGCTATTTTTACGTTCTGCTTGTGGGGAATCTGGCTCCAAGATATTGATGATAATCTCAAATGTCATTCGAAGGACCATCCTTAAGAAAAGGAAATAATTGGAGAACCAGTGCCTATGGATCTCTAATGTAAGTATGATGGAATTTATTACTGTATAATGAATGAACTGTAGTTATAATAATTACGAAGCCAATCCCTCCACACACTTGGGGGGGGGTTGATTAGTACAGAGAAAGTAATGCATTTCAAGTACAAGAAATGAAGTTAATACACATGATATATTGAATATGAAATTTTGAAGATTTTAAATAATCTTTGGATTGTTAAAATACAATATTCTACAAACTACAAGAACGAAATAACAGCTTAGCTGTATGAAGGAAAGCTAGCATGCATCGGGATATATTGTCACAAGAAACNCCACTAATGTATTACATCACCTCACCCAATGCAGGTATAAGAGCCAATGTTTGTTTCATAAAGCATAAGTTGTGTAGATAAACTAAAAAGTCTTTGAAAATGTAATAAGTTTTACGAAACGTGCTCAAGTGTCGCGTCAGACTAGAAATAAAGAATGAATTTTGGAGAATTGATTTTTAATTTACCGTCATCAGTAAAAAGAAACATAAGGAAAATTGAGAAAATTCGTGTTAGAATTATTAATCTTACTTTTTCGGTCATATTTAATAATATATATATATATATATATATATATATATATATATATATATATATATATATATATATATATATATATATTAATGACTGGTATGGGGACCCACAAGTCTGTTACTGCTCGTATGCAAATTACCCATGATCCAAGATTTCTCTCACTCGTTCCCTATCTACCTCCCGACGATGACTCCAGCTGGATTCTGTCTGTGCAGCTGGCGGTCTTGGTGGAGGCGGCAGTGGAGGAGCTGAGGAGAGTCACCACGACGTCTACTTGCCCAATTTGGCTGAATGGGCAAGAGAGACACGTCAGGTTATGGTGGTGACTGGAGCAAAATGATGCCTTGAAGAAAGAACACTGGCGATTCCCACGTCCTCCTCGAAAGACCCAATGAGAGGGAGGCACACAGCGGTCTACCCTTCTCAACCAATCAGACGGTGTAGGATGGCCCTAGGGCACTCCAAAATGGCCGACCAACATGGCGGCTCAAGATGGACGCCTGTAGTTGCCATAGTGACGATGCTGGAGCTGGCGGGAGGCCCACGCTCGCACTACCAGGCGGCCTGACAGTTCCTGCGCAAACTTTTCTCCCTCCAAGCATAAAATGAAAAGATGCTATTGGCTAAAACTGTCCACAGACGTGCTACCCCGGCCAGGGTAACATTTTTGGAATGCTGATGACTGGGGTTCTCACACGTGCCCAAACAAAAGATGTTTCGGGTACTGGTTACCAAACTTAGATCCGCGCACTTAGGAAGTGTACTGGCTTCCACAGGCAGAAGAGCACCATTGTAAGTGAGCTGGTGAACCATCCCCTCAACTGTATACATTAACAACTGTACAGTCTGCCCAATGAGTATGGCTCCTTCCTCCCCGCACACACATACATTGGCTGGTTGGGGCTTCCGGTGCTGTTGGGACTTTCCTTGATGCATGTGTGAACAGGTTTGGTGAAGAATGCATTCCACAATTCAAGGCCTGCTGCTGGGTCAAGCCCTGGCACTATTCCCCCTGATCTACAAACTTTCCTCTTCGGCCTACTCTTCCCTCTGACCCCACTTCCGCTCGCCCAATGGGCACTTTACCTATGTACACACACACACACATTATATAAATATTTATATAATGTATCTATGGATGCACCAAGCTTGAAGGGTTCCCCAAGCCAATATGCATCAGAAAACTCGCGATTTTCAAGGATTCGAACATGGTCAGCCACGGCCTCCATGCCCCTCGGTATGTCCAGTATTATCATCATTAAGCCACCGACTGTGCAAGTGTATTGGGAGGTGTGGGAAAAACCTGCCGGGATTGATATGAGGGGAGACTACCAGGGACTTGTACTGTACTAAATTAAAAATTACCATCTGCAATGAATTGAACTAAAGTCTCTAGCTAGGGTCGTAAATCCTAGCTCCTCTTTTCCTAATGACAGATTGTGGGTTGTAAGGGGCAGCTGGGTTAACCCTTCCACTGCTCAGGAGTCCTCAGGACATTTACACCCCTGTGCGCAAGAAAAAAAAAATTCTAAAAAATTATTTCATCTTCTTAAAATGTTAATGTGTGTTCCCTGAGTACGGAAAAAAATCGTAGCCGACATATTTTGGGCGCAAATGACCGTGGAAGTCTGGCAAAAAGTGGGCGTTGACAGAGCGGTCGTCAGAGGCGTCAGTGTCACCTGCGCTAACAGGTGGGAGTTGCCACAAAGATATTATCACTTAATTGTTTCTATATCTCTGATTTTTTCTTAGTTTTTTTGCAGTAATATTATTCAATAGTGTGTATTGTAATCTATTTATATAATAAAAGTGGTGAATAATCGCTATACTCAAAAGTATGGTGTGCATATTAGTGATTCAATTATTATGTTCATGAACAATAAACAAATAGTTTTGCTGGTATTACACACTATACACAGGTTATATATAAGTATCTGAATGTTTTGTTCACCATAACGAAACACTAAGTTGGTATTGAGAGTAGAAAAGCAGCGAGGAGTGACCGCCACACACCAGCCAGCCACTACTACAACAACGCCTCACTTGGCCATTTTTTCCTCCCATCATCCTGTTTTATGTTTTATTTAAAATATACAGACGTTATATATAAGAATCAACATGTTTTGTTCACCACAACTGTACAACTAAGCTGATATAGTTAGTTCAGGCACTAAGAGTCGTCGCTACACACAGTCAGCTGGCGGCTCCCTCATTCATTCAAGGTCACACGCACTAAACTTTCTCCCCAACAATACCATTTGCGGTGTTATTACACTATATACAGACGTTATATATAAGTTTGTATATATTTTGTTCACCAAAACTGTACAGCTAAGCTGATATAGTTAGTTCAGGCACTAAGAGTCGTCGCTATACACACAGTCAGCTGGCGGCTTCCTCACTCATTCAAGGTCACACGCAATAAACTTTCTCCCCAAACAATACTGTTTGCAGTGTTAATACCCTATATACACGTATTATATATAAGTATCTACATGTTGTATGCACCGTAACTGTACACCTAAGCTTGTAGAGTGCCCAAAGAGCATAATGGCCACCATCTAAACAGCTAGACAAATCATGCAGACGACGTCACCTCCGTCACCCAAATGGCTCCTCTCAGCATAATCTTTTTGCTGTTATTGCTTATATATAATGTGTGTATTAGTATATCTACATTTGTGTTCACCATAGAGAACCACTGAGCTAGTATGGTGAATGCAGACAATAACAGGTGGCCACACAGTCAGTAAACGATGCTATCTCCCTCCCTCTCTCTGCGTCACTCGTGTCACAGCGCTAATTATTATAACAATCCTGCTATTATCACAACACTGGTTATTTATATAACAGTCAGGGGTCATCTGTAATATTGTCATCGCTAAATAATAGCCATTATATATTTATTTTGACATTTTTCGGCGATGCTGTGTCACAAACTGAACAGCAATGCTGTTCACTCTTTGTGCATGCGCCAGCCTTGGTTGCTCCAACAGTACTGTGCCTCTCACACCTGAGAATATTGCCCACGATTTTTTTTAAATGGCGTCTGTTTACAAGAGCCCTGAGGAAGCTAATGTGAACCCCGTGTAGCCGCGGGCCATTTCAATTGGGCCTGGCACCCTATGGCGTATATGTACGCCATGCGCGCACTTTGGGACATGTTACTCATGACGTATATATACACGCCATGCACAGTTTAAGGGTTAATGAATTAATTGATTGAAGTTTCAGTCCACCTGCAGACAAGTATCTCCCATTAACTTGTATTTTTTTATACAAAGATAAGATTTTAATAAATTCAGTTCTATGACTGAACACTGGTTCTGTTTAAAGCAGGGACTTAAACATATACATAGTCCAGCCTAGCACCATAACTATCAACAGCCAATATATTCTTATACTAATAACACAACAATTTAAATTGTAGAAGTATGATATTAAATGACCTTAAATGTGGTCTAAGTACTGTTAACTAAGCACTAAAGATTATATTCAATTAGATAAACTTATATAATAAATTAAAGGTAACCGATCAAGCAATTGTTAACTTAATTTATATGATCAAGGATATATATATATATATATATATATATATATATATATATATATATATATATATATATATATATATATATATATATATGCGAACAAGCCTGAATGGTCCCCAGGACTATATGCAACTGAAAACTCACACCCCAGAAGTGACTCGAACCCATACTGCCAGGAGCAACGCAACTGGTATGTACAGGGATGCCTTAATCCGCTTGACCATCACGACCGGACATAAGGAAGTGATAGCAGAAGCTATTTGAACCACTTCCCTGCCGGCACTCAGATGGCTCGGATTAAGGCGTCCCTGTACATACCAGTTGCGTTGCTCCTGGCAGTATGGGTTCGAGTCACTTCTGGGGTGTGAGTTTTCAGTTGCATATAGTCCTCGGGACCATTCAGGCTTGTTCGCATTTGTGTTCCTCACGTGTTGCCCCCCAAAATGAGGTGATTTGATAAAATGCTATGCCCAAGATTACCATCCGAGTGCCGGCAAGGAAGTGGTTCAAATAGCTTCGGCTATCACTTCCTTATGTCCGGTCGTGATGGTCAAGCGGATTAAGGCATCCCTGTACATACCAGTTGCGTTGCTCCTGGCAGTATGGGTTCGAGTCACTTCTGGGGTGTGAGTTTTCAGTTGCATATAGTCCTGGAGACCATTCAGGCTTGTTCGCATTTGTGTTCCTCACATGTTGCCCCCAAAAATGAGGTGATTTGATAAAATGCTATGCCCAAGATTACCATCCGAGTGCCTGCAGGGAAGTGGTTCAAATAGCTTCGGCTATCAGTTCCTTATGTCCGGTCATGATGGTCAAGCAGATTAAGGCGTCCCTGTACATACCAGTTGCATTGCTCCTGGCAGTATGGGTTCGAGTCACTTCTGGGGTGAGAGTTTTCAGTTATATTATATATATATATATATATATATATATATATATATATATATATATATATATATATATATATATATATATATATATAGGGGTACCACCACTGGTTTGATTGAAGGGACCCACATCCTCGAAGAAGAAAATAAATAGTGTTCAGAGAAGACCTTGTGGGTTCTCACTGAATACTTTAAGCTTTTCCTCTCCTACCACCCCTATTGTTATTTTTTTAATATTTTATTTTTATTTGATTTTGTTGCAATGCTACAGTTTACAGAAAACACACACTTATATAACAATATAACAATATACCAATCAGTGTTCGAAGACCTCGTCCAGCTCTTCAGGGGTCGGGTGCGTACCCAAGATACAGCACGTATAGTGGCACTGGTACTCTCTCTCTCTCTCTCTCTCTCTATATATATATATATATATATATATATATATATATATATATATATATATATATATATATATATATATATATATATATATATATATATACACACACAAGAGTTGTTACATTCTTGTACAGCCACTAGTACGTGTGGCGTTTCGGCAGGTCCCTGGAATACGATCCCTGCCACGAAGAATCGTTGTTACAATCAAGTACACATTTTACTGTTGCGTTAAACAGAGGCTACAGTTAAGGATATGCGCCAAGCAAATCCTCCCCAACCAGGATACGAATCCATGAGAAAGCTCTCGCGGAATGCCAGGTGAGTGTCTTACCACTACACCACGGAGACTGTTAATATAGATATATTCAATTTATAATTGTTATTATAGATATATTCAATTTATATGAAGAGGTTCAGTCAACACAATTGAAGCTTTTCCTACACAATGGACACTCATGATGTTTTGTTTACCTCGAGAGTGCCTTTATGCTTGGAAAAATTCAACTGCTGCACTACAATATAAATAAACTTACTGAAATATGAGGCGTTGCCTCACTCTATAACCGACAGACAGACTTATTGGATATATTAAAGTTATGCAAGCATACAATTGGCCAATATACTAAATAACATTCAATATACTTCTCTGAATGCTGGGTGCCTGTCTGACAAGTGTGCCAGACTGGATAACTCTTGTCAAGTTTAGGCACTATATTTTATATCACAGCTTTGCTGTAGATTGTTCTGATAGCGTTGCTACGTGATTGTCCTTAATTGTGTTGCAGTAGGATGATGGTGGAGGTGAAGACAGTGACAGTGTCACTTTGTGTGCTCCACTCTACACTTATAATATTCTAGGAATTTTTCCTTGTAGATATATTGTCCAGGTACTCCCCCAGTTCTAGAGAGTAATCACTGGTGATAAAGATAATTCGATAAGGTGTCCTAAGTCGATTAATGTTCACTAAGCACCCCGACACATGTTCACTGTTTGTAAACACATACGTTCTCCGGCCTTGGGCCGTGGTGGGCGCTTCTCTCCCAGTGATCGCCCCCCCCCCCCCCTGAGCACGGTAGCCTTCAATGAATATTGATTGATTATTTTTAGTCTAGACATATGATTGAGATAAGATGTGATTATAATATAATTAGATATAGGATTTAAAGATAATAAGTAGTTCTTGATAGTACTACCGATTCTTATTAAGGATTCGTTTTAATCCCTACTGGAAATCAATTTAATTGTTCCAATAGTTTATTAATTAAGAAATCCTAGAAGCTTCTGGATCTTTGAGAGATCATGCACAAAGTCACGTAGGCACCTATAGGGCCCTATGGTGTACGTGATCATTGGTGGCAGTCTTGTATGATCCAGATATAATGAATCTATAGTAATTTTGCTATGGTTGTGCTATGATATAGAAATAATACATTTCTTAGATAATAATATTGATATAGTGTGTAAAAATTTCCCACATCAGGCATAGTACAAATACAGTATTTGATTTGATTAGAGCTCTGTCATTTATTAATATGCTACAGACGACTCCTTTCCATTGGAGACTTTCAGTGCCGTGGAGAGGGGGGACCTGCTGCCTGGGTAACAGCTTCTCCCCTGAATCAACCTACCCTGGCTTTGCGCCCTGGAGAGGCCACTCCAGACCGACAACCAGAGCGCAACTCCATAGTCTCCTGAGACTGATGGATGCCTACTACTACCTACTATTGCGGCTATGTCGTATAATAAATAACTAATGGTGAGAAAATTTAAAAACAAACCCTTATTTCAGACTTTAATATATTTATATATAAATTGAAAACCTTGTGTAGTAGAGTTTATGGTGTAACTCTTGGCAGACAAACCGAGATGTGGAGTTACTAATGTGGAGTGTCACCCAGAGATATGAGACCATGTGACCTATCTTGTCCTATTTGGTGCTGTACGACGCCACGACCACAAGTCTACTACACGTGTTCTACACCGGTTCCATTATGATGGCCAAAGCCTTCTAGTCAGGTAAGGTTATAATTTATTCATACTAACAATATACACTAACCGACTGATTATGGTTTAAGTTAAAATAATAACGGGAACCGTTTAATTATGTTATAATCAAATTAAATAATTATAACTCCTAAAATTTGCATTAAAGATATATTACTGGTGACATTAAATTAAACACAGTTCACTCTGAAGTTAAAAGCAAGTAATAAGCAAGTTATTAACATAATTATAATACAGTCGACATTAAATTAAGAATATAAATAATTTTTTCAGCGATAGATTTTCCACGGGGGGAGCGGGACCACATTCGTGTCTACTCTTAGAGGAGCTGGGTGGTTAGATCTTCGTGTGTCCTATGATATTGGCATAATCTGGAGGTAAGCGAACCACTGGTGCTCTAATGGTGGTGCCTAGGAGCTCATGGGGTATTTTAATGGGTAGCAGGTAGTTGGATATTAGTAACTGGGGAAGGAGTGTCACGAATGTAGAGATGTTTCCACTGGACGTGTGAATTGCCGACTTCACACAGGCTTTGGCAAGGGACATCATCTCGTCCGCCTTAAGACTGTACCTGGGGTGTGGCGTCAGTTGTTGGTGTTGGCAGGTAGATACGCGGGCGGGTGTGGACTGCAGTGAGGGTTGACTATACTCCCAAGCCCCTGGGTTGAGGGCTTGGGAGTATAGTCTGTGTGTGAGGTTGTGGGGTATTACGTGTTGTGTGGAGGAGAGGTGGTGGTGTGTTGATTTAGGGACGACGCCGATCGTGGGGAGGAGAGGTGTTTGAGCTTGTTTTGCTGTGTTTCGCACATTGCTAAGAATAGCCTTCTGTGACAATATCAACATCTATGGAGATGTGGCGATATCGACGCCATCTGTGGGAATGCACTCGAACTCCAATTCTTGTAGGTGTGACAAGGACAACACTATCTTTTAGTGGAGGTGTGGCAAGGTCACTTCCATCTGTGCTCCTGATCATAATTCATTTAGGAGGTGGATTGATGACAATGCTTTCTGGTGAGGGAGGTGATATCAACGCCATCTACTGAGTGCACTCGATCGTATTTTCGGTTTCCCTGTCAAAGGCTGCCATCATATGATATCCTTATGCGCTTACTGTCTTGCTAATAACTTATGTCCACATAAGTGATGAGGAAGGTGTCTTGTACTCTATAAATGAGTTCAACCAGGTGCAGTCCAGAATTCCTGACTTGTTCCTGCAGGAACAAGTGGCAGCCGTCAGGAGAGACAGTGCTTTGTCTTTGAAGTGTTAGTGGTTGGACTTGTGTACCCGGGATAGACCTAGTGGAGTTACCAGACGGCAGTACTGGCCGTCTGTTGAGAAGTTCTGCTAAGTGTGTTGCTGGACACTTCTGCCAGGGTGTTGCTGGAGACACGAAATGAGGTGACGTTTTGGACACGGTGACGTTACGATGTAGGACTGGCCCATGTGTTGAGTAGGGTGAATTCGCCAGTGTGAGGACCATTGAGCGTGGGTGATATAACAGAAGATAGATTGGACTCACTGGGATAGACGACTGCAGGATTTATCGTATTAGTGTCCTATGTGAAGTGCAACCCGTCCTCACACAAGACAGCACATATATGACTTAATGCTTAAAGTCTATATGTTGAATGTGATTTAGTACATATGTGATATATTCCCAGTTACCTTTTTTACCAAGGCCCAAACTCTTCCTCACGTACCAATTTACGTCTCACAGTACCCGTCCATCAACGTAGATAGCAGAATAGTCGTGATTGGATCAATTATAACGAAAATTGTAGTTTTCAGGACCCACATGGGTTGTGAAATTTACCTACTATTGTCCATGCTCTTAGAATATTACAGATCAGCTACATCCTATTGAAGGCTCGTAGTTTTGTTTTGAGAAATATTAGTTGTTCTTAGTAAATTATAATAAGCACTATAAATTATTACATAGAATACAGTGCTTCACCAATCAATATTATATACCATAGTCTGTGCTTTAAAAATATTTAAAGAATGTTTTGTAGGAACGCTAACAGAAAACGATGTTACGTTGGAATGTTTATGGGGCAAACTACAGCAAACAAGATGGTATGGTGTCTACTATAGCAACTATAGGATGGGTATATTGTCCACTACCACCTGTTAGGTGGGTAAGGGGTCCAATACCACCCACAGGATGGGTATTGGGGGGTCACATCCACCCGCAGGATGGGTATGGGGATCACATCCACCCATAGAATGGGTATGGGTCCAATAACACCCACTGAATGTGTATGGCGTCCATTACCGCCCACAGGATGAGTATAGGGTCCAGTATCGCCCACAGGATTAGTATATAGGGTCCACTGCCGCCCACAGGGTCGGTAGGGGGTCCACTACCGCCCACTATCGCAGAGTGCACTCCTGGCATTGAACGCACATAGTAGTGACACCCAATAAACAGTCAGTGATATTCGAATGAATGTTTTAGCTGCTAAAGAAAACAGATTTGAAATTAAATTCCTATGGATACCATCACATGTTGGCATCTCGAGGCATGACACTGTTGATATGCTTGCAAAGACAGCCTGTAGAAAACCAGTGGTAGAAATTGATATGGGTGTTTCATTAGCAGTGACAAAGAGAATACTTAAACAAATATCTAATGAAGATCTCACCGACCTAACAAATTCACAAAGACCTGAAAGTTGTAGCATTAAATATTATGATAGATATCGTGAGGAGACATTCACATATGGGACTAATAGAACAAGAACCAGCAATGTGATGTTATAGTGACCAGAATTCGCCTGGGATATAGACGTATCTGGCAGCTTTCTCAAAACTCAAATGTCGAGTACCTAAATAAACATTTGATTTGACATTTGATTTGAGTACACAATGTGTCAACTTTGTGAAAGAGAAAACATGCACTCTCTTGAACATTATATTGTAGAATGTCCCATATTGACTGACTTTCGCCCTCCTGGGCTGAGGTATGCTGAATTGTGTAATTACTATATGAGTACTGGAACACTTGATGATATATTGGACTTGTATCCAAGATTGACCATGTAATGTATCATTTATACAATGTATGTATGTGATGTAACTATATAACCTGAGCTTGTAAAAGCACCTTAATCACCTTCAGTGATTAAGGTGATTAATCTCAGCCCTGTCAGAGTAGAGGAGGAGTCTTTAACGTGATTGGGAATACATACATACACACATACATACATACATGCATGCGTACATAAATACATGCATACACGCATGCATACATGCATACATACAAATATACATGCATACATACATGCATACATACATACATACATACATACATACATACATACATACATACATACATGCATACATACATACATACATACATACATACATACATACATACATACATACATACATACATACATACATACATACTTACATACATACATACATACATACATACATACATACATACATACATACATACATACATGCATACATACTTACATACATATATACATACATACATACATACATACATACATACATACATACATACATACATACATACATACATACATACATACATACATACATACATACATACATACATACATGCATGCATACATGCATGCATGCATACATACATACATACATGCATACATGCATACATGCATGCATACATACATACATACATACATACATACATACATACATACATACATACATACATACATACATACATACATACATGCATACATACATACATACATACATGCATACATGCATACATGCATACATACATACATGCATACATACATGCATACATACATGCATACATACATGCATACATACATGCATACATACATGCATACATGCATACATGCATACATGCATACATACATACATACATACATACATACATACATACATACATACATACATACATACATACATGCATACATGCATACATGCATGCATACATACATACATACATACATACATACATACATACATACATACATGCATACATACATACATACATACATACATACATACATGCATGCATACATACATACATACATACATACATACATACATACATACATACATACATACATACATACATACATACATACATACATGCATACATACATACATGCATACATAGATACATACATACATACATACATACATGCATGCATACATACATGCATACATACATGCATACATACATACATACATACATACATACATACATACATACATACATACATACATACATACATACACGTCCAGTCAGCATATAGCTATTTCGGGACAAAATCCAATACAGTTTATATTGGTGAGACGCCACTGTGATGAGTTTAAATATCACTGGAACTGTAGGTTAATGTGTGACATAGGTGAGGTTAGATGAAGCATCTACAAGCATCAGCTGATGGAGTGTTGGTGAGGCTGGTGGTATTATGCCCAGATGTTGGAGGGTGGATTTGACCCTCCCACCCTCCCTCCCCCCCACATTGACCGCAGAACGTCTAACGTTACTTTCCACTCTCGCTTACCAAGGGTATAACCCCCCCCCAACACACACACATGCATCAGATTCTTAACTTACAATATTTATGATTTACCAATTTATGTTACTACACTGACTCCCAATTTCACAATATTGTATAAACTTTGATGAATCGCTCGTCTATGGGTCATCCAATAATGTTAGCAGACTTCTAGATGTTACCACTGCTAGGTCTTACCACTGCTAGGACCTATCCACCGCTGCCCATTGGATGGGGGAGAGGGAGTTATGTGTAGGATAAACATATCAATTGTGACACTATAGCCCTCCATATATGTCAGTTGCTTAAATTATAAACTGTACTTGTGGTCGGTCTCGAGCCCATTGTTGATGTGACAATGTGCATTGACTTTTGTAACTAGCTTATCAAGATTATAACTTGCTTGGCTATATGAATTGTGGGGCTCGTTCCCTGAGCCCATTATGTGCCTCTGTAACACTCCACTATCGTCCATAGGATGGGTATGGGGTGCATAATAAATGAACTAAACTAAGCTCTGCCTTTTTGATAACATATACAATTATGAGCTTTATTTGTGAATCTTAATTAAACAATATATCACAGAGCCTGTAGGGTTCGGTGAGATGAGTGAAGAGAGTTAGTTTAGTTTAGTTCATTTATTATGCACCCCATACCCATCTTGTGGGCGGTAGTGGAAAGGGTTACAGAGGCACATAATGGGCTCAGGGACTGAACCCCACAATTCATTTAGCTAAGCAAGTTACAATCTTGATGAGCTAGTTACAAAATTCAATATAAGTCGTCACATCAACAATGGGTTCGAGATCGACCTCAAGTACAGGTTCTAAATTAAGCAACTGACATATGTGGAGAGCTAGTGTCAAAATTTATATGTTTGTCCTGCACACCGCCTCCCATCCAGTGGGCAGCGGTGGATAGGTTACAATCACTCAGTTACTACCTACAGTTAGCAAACTGGGGATATTTGGCTAAAATTTCTGGTAGCAGATCATTTTGAATGAAATATTTACACATCGCTGGAACATTGGTTATAGAATTGTCTCTAAATTCACGTATCTTTTCGCACTCCATCACATAGTGACGGAGGGTGTGCGAATAATTTTGTTGACACAGTTTACATTTGGTCAGGTCTACATCGGCAGATAATGAGAATTCCCAGAGATACTTGTAACCGAGTCTAAGCCGAGCAGCAGTAACATCTAGAAGTCTGCTGATTTTATTGGATGATCCATAGATGTGTGGCTCCTCTTGCATGATAGTATGATGATAGATGGAATTACTGGTGTCAATTTCACTTTGCCTCAGATCTACAAGATCTTGTTGAAGTTCTCGGTGTACTGCTGCTCTCAGATTGCTATTGACAATCCAAGGTTACACTCAACGGAGTGAAGAGACGGGAGATTTTACATAAGTACAGTACAAGGTAGTTTTAGTAGCGAACGCATGTCAACGAATAACGAGTATATATAACAACTATTGTCCTATGAAGTCGATTTACTTCCAAACATATATTTTTTAATAAATGTTAAATGTTTTCTGGCTAGTTATGTTAGATTTTATTAAAAATACGTATTCTACTTGTTAACATTATAATTTAAATTTGTGATAATTTGTGCAGAGAAGTGCGACAACTGATATGCCAAAAAACCTTTCCAAACAACGATATATCTTGGATAAGTCGCTCCACAACATTGACGCTTGGACCGTCGACTTCCTTTGATGTTACTTATTTACTTATTCATAATGAAATTATATTGGTTTGGAGTATATATGTTTTCTCGTGTTCTGCATTCAGCACCCACTTATAGTGAGTAATATACCATATTACTTCATTACTTAAATAATGCTAGAGGTTTAGAAGGTTGCTTTGGTCTTTAGTGGACAGAATCTTCAATTCAATTCAATTTCTTTCTTTATTATGCACCCCATACCCATCCCGTGGGCGGTGGTGTAAAGGATTACAGAGGCACATAATCGGTTCAGGAACTGAACCCTCTAGTTCGTTTAGCTAAGCAAATAACAATGTTTGACGCTAGTTACAAAATTATCAATGTTGTATACACATGTACACACCCTCATACATACATGTACATATATATATACGTATACACATATACATACACATACATATCTAATCACCCACACAAATACACACATCAAGAATCTTTGTGTCACAAGTGACACAAAGAGGTGTCACAAGTGACACTACAAGAGGCTCACAACAGTCACTATACAAGGCACTTTACATCTATAGTGAGTCACACAGTTACTAGTCTTGCTGCACACCCACCCAACTGGGCGGCAGCTTTACAGTCATGTGCATGCATTACCGACAGTAAGCAAATTTTGGATACTTCGCTAAAATTTCGGGCAGCACATCATTGTGAATGAAGTACTTACACATTTCTTGGACACTATTGATGGTGTTATCTCTAAATTCCGCAATTTTTTCACATTCCATTATATAATGACGCAAAGTATGCGAATAGTTCTGCTGACAGAGTTTACATTTAGTCAAATCTACATCAGCAGATGTT
This sequence comes from Procambarus virginalis, assembly GCA_020271785.1. NCBI lineage: Eukaryota > Metazoa > Arthropoda > Malacostraca > Decapoda > Cambaridae > Procambarus > Procambarus virginalis. The sequence goes on from WNGS01163699.1 coordinate 17,175, forward strand.
ACAAACTCCCAGAGGTACTTGTAGCCGAGCCTAAGCCTAGCAGTGGTAACATCTAGAAGTCTGCTAACATTATTGGATGACCCATAGACGTGCGGTTCTTCATGCATAATAGAATGATGATAGATGGAGTAACTGGTGTGAATTTCACTTTGCCTCAAGCCTCCGAAATTTAGTTGATGTTCCTGGGATATTACTGCCCTCAGGCTGCTCAAAGGCAGTCCAAGTTGGTAATCAATTCCCTCTTTACGAGCAAAAGTCTTGGCTAGCTCATCAGTTCTATCATGCATTCGGAGACCAATATGGGAAGGAATCCACAGGAGACAAACTCTGACTCCATCATTGATTATTTCACTATATCTGTGTCTAGCTTCAGAGATAAGCACGTCACAGTTATGCCTTGGGGAGCTGAGGGCAGTCAAGGATGACAAGGAGTCACTTACAATTAGCGTGTCAACTTTGGATTCATATACGCGCTCTAGTGCAAGGATTATGGCAACCAATTCTGTTTGAAGAGTGGAGGCCCAGTTACTTAGTCTCGCTCCACACTCATGGGAGATGGAACCATCTCTCCCTGTCACAACAACTGCACTTCCAGCTGCACCATAGGACTGATGCAAGGATCCATCAGTGTAAATAATCTGGGAAAGGGAGCGCTCTCTGACTAAAGCATCAATTTGGCTTAAGGCATTGTACTTTGCTTCTTGTCGAAGCAAGGCCTGTTCTTTAATCAGCTTCTTGGGTGGGAAAGGGGGAACAGTAATTTGGAAAGGAGTGATCTCCCATGGGGCAGGAAAGTGTTGTTGTTGTCGCTCTTGGTGGGGGTGATGAAAGTTATACATTCTGAGCACATTGGCAGTTACAGTAATCCATTTGGAGGGATGCTGACCTTCAAGGAAGAAGGCTTGGAGGGCTTCAGTGCAGGGGTTAGGGTGGGTTAGCCTAAGCATCTTGATACCAATTAAAGCATTAATTTCAGTGATACGATCACTTACACATGAAATATTCAGTTCCTTCCTCATGTTTAGTAATTTAGTTGTACGGGGGCATCCGAGGATAATCCTCATGGCTTCGTTTTGCATCTTTTCCAGCCCTCCAAGCATTCTCTCAGGCACTAGAGCAAGCATGGGTGCAGCATAATCAATCAGAGACCTAATATATGAGAGATACATCATTTTGACAATTCTCACATTTGCACCATAGCTTGGATGGTAGCCTGCCACAGCCTTGAGAGCACGGAGCCTCTCTCTACATTGGCGACCCAGTCTGGCTACAACATTGCGGTACAGTGGAACTTCAAGACCAAGGTATTTGTATCTGGTTACATAGTCGAGCAGAGAGCCATCATGCAACTGCATTTTGCGAACGGCCCCACCCCGCCTGGGTGGGCGTCGGTTCAGGATCTTTGTTTTCTCTACTGAGATGACCAAGCCTAGTTCCTGACATGTGTGCAATACAGAGTTCAGAACATTTTGGGTGTTGGTATACCCATTGGTGTGGATCAGTATATCATCCGCATAGCTAATGATGTGTTCGCTTGGGCTCCTAGTTACTGAGTTTAGAAGTGCATTGATTAACACATTGAACAGAGTAGGACTGAGGACACCTCCCTGTGGAGTGCCAAGTTCAAAATCTCTCGTTACACTCCTATGCCCTTGGAATAGTACAGATGACTTCCTGTTGGATAGATAGCCTCTTATCCACCGTAAAAGCCATCCTCCAACATTCATTTTAGCAAGTTCGCTCAGAATGACGAGTGGGTTAGCAATGTCAAAGGCTGACTTAAGATCTAGGAAAGTGGTGTATGACCTATCAGTATGCAGGGTGAGGAATGTGGTAATACAGTGATGTACACTCTTTCCATGCGTAAAGCCATATATCTGGGGAGACAACATGTTACTAATTCTGTAAAGGAGACGGTTGAGAACCATCCTCTCAAGACACTTACAGAGACAACTAGTGAGGGAGATTGGGCGAAAAGCACTCTGCTGGTTTGGTTTAGGAATGGGAATAATAAGACTGTTGGTCCATGACTTTGGAAGCTCCCCAGTTACATAGCTCATATTATACAATTCAAGCAAGGGATTCCCTGGAACTAGCAGAAGCATACGCAGTATGCCGTAAGTAACTCCATCCTCCCGGGTGATGTAGCTTTGCCTTTATGTAGAGCAGAGTCTAGTTCGTATTCAGTAAAAAGCATGTCACAGTCATCCTCTTGATGAAGCATGAAGTCAAGGAGCCTTGCTCTATCAGCATATTTATTATTTAATTCGTTCTGTGTGAGTAGAGGAAGACTGTCAAAGCTGGAGGTGGTGGCCCAAGCATCAACAAGCTCATTTGCTCTGTGCAGAGGATTAGGGTGCGCAATCTCTGCAGCATTTTTCCCTTTGATCTTATTGATATCCTTCCATGCTCGACTTAGTGGCGTGTGAGAATTGAGACCACTGACAAAAGTTTCCCAGTCTGTCTGCCTCAGCTCTACCATACGTTCCCTGGCCTCAGCCAGAGCCGTTTGAAAGAGCTTAAGCATTTCAGCAGTGCGGGTCCTTCTATAAGCTAGTCCAATTCTTCTGGCAGTGCGTTTTAGTGCATGCAATTTAGAATCATTATAATAAGCATAGGTGCTATGACCAGTGTAATTTGGGTTACGTGGCCTAGACGATGGATCAAGTGATTCTATAAACTGCTCGATAGTACCTGTGAGCTCATTGTTAAAATCTTCAACTGATGAAGGCTCAGATGAACTGTACCATTCTGACACATGAGCAACAAAATTGTCTCGTTGATCGATGGGCACAGCCAGCCTCTTCCGCTTGAACACTCCGCCGGGGAGGATAGCGCTGCCAATGCTTACAGTGGCTAATATGGCCAGATCAGACGCCATATCTGGCACTATTGACGAGGCACAGACGGTGTGGGAGACGTTGAAACCGAGACATAGATCAAGAATACCTCCGTAGATATGCGTCGGTTCAAGGTCACCCACAATCTGTGCATCATCGTGACTACCTAATAGTGACAACAGTTGGTTGCCGTTACGATTGCTGAACTGCGAATTACCAATATTTCTATGCCTAGCGTTATAATCACCTATAATGATGGTAGGCTCAGTCTGAATACAGATAGGAAGGTCAGTATAATTAAACTTATCACTAGGAGCATACAGGTTTGGAAGAGTCTCAGGCAAATGAACTATCCACTAATGAGTTGCAGTGTTCAATCCCGAGTGGTGGAAATATTGATGAAAGCTCAGGATAATGCATACAAAGATTTTTATTTATTTATATATACAAGAGTTTGTTATTATATATACAGATTTTTACATTCTAGATTAAAAGATCTATATGGACCGGGCGAGGTCGCTTATCAATGAAATAGAACGCAGCAANGGGAATGCTAAACGTACTTTTATAATGTCTCCAAAGCGAAACCAGAAAATAGAAACTCATTGGTGGTACCTTATGCGATGGGATTTGAGAAACTTTCCCCTGTTTTTAAGAACCTTAATATCAATTTGGTGTTCACTAATAATACGATCAAGTCTAATTTAATAAAAAACTCCCCTGGTACAGCAGGTTGTGTGTATTCGAATACCTGCAATGATTGGGAGTCTGTGTACCTTGGACAAACAGGAAAATCCTTACAATTGCGTATGTCCCAACATGCTTATAGTATATGAACTGCCCAAACGTCTAATGCTTTGTATCTACATACAAGTTTGTGTGATCACACTATTAATTGGGATGGGGCGAAAAGCATTGCCAATTGCAATGGCTTTGTGGAACGGAATTTAATCGAGTCTGCGCTAATTAGTCAATGTCCAAATCTTCTCAATGTTAGTACTGGTATGTACAAACTTGACCCAGTTTTAAGTTACAATATTACACAACAATTTAAGAAAAAACTCTGAAATTGAGGCATACAATGTCTCATTACAATTGTATATTCATTTATTGTGTGTTCATGAGGCTTTTCCTTAATCTTTCATCCTTGTTCTCTGACCGCTTAATCCTCTTTGACCTTTCCTGTTTCTGGTAATCCTTTCCTAGGGATGGGTTGGTCAGGTCTAGGTGCTGGCCTGTATCCTCTCTCTCTTGTCCTCAGTCAGTCTGATGTTGACAATGGCCTTAACAAGCCGAAACGTTCATCTCTCTTCAATTCTTTGTGGTTTTTCCGCATATATATATATATATATATATATATATATATATATATATATATATATATATATATATATATATATATATATATATATATATATATATATATATATTGTGACGGTGTTCCCCCCCCTTCTAATTCTCCCACGCCTGCTGTAAGAGTCATGTCCACTATTCCCGAGTGTTCTCTACGTTGCAGGCACCAATTGAACATATGCGGGAGAGAACAGTATTCTCGATGAGCCGAGAAATTCGTGAAAGAAGAATATTTTGGCCTGTGGGATAGGCCCTTTAGGGAGCCAAAATGGCGCTGGCGAGTCTGTTCTCCCGCCAAAACTGTGTGACGTCAGTGTCGCCAGATTGGTCACCGTCAGCGACGTGGCACTGGGAGCCAATGAAAACCTACTTTGGAAAATGTGACGTCACATAGGCAAGGGGGTCCAGCCATGGTGGCGCCTTCGCGCGATCAGTCTTTCACGACACGTCCGAGAGGCAGGACGTGCGATCGGTCATCCTGTCAGAGTGACGGATTTACCGAGCTCCGGTGGATATAAGCGTCTCCAGTTGTTAGCGCGCACTCTGTGAGGTCTTCCTGCAACCCAGATGTGGCTCAGATAAGGAATTGACAGAATATTGAGCAACAAGTGCTCCGGAACAGGTGCGTTGCAAGAAGTGGGCCAGGCATCGTCGCGTGTGACGTCCTTGGCAGTCCACCAGTATAAGAGACAGCTTAGTGGCCGGGCCAATCCACCGTGAGTGAATCGAGTTGACCACCTTGTCAACTTGATTGAACGTGTGATCGACGATCCTGTCAAGTTTGACAGTAACCCCACCTTCGTGGAACCCTACGAGTCAACAGTTGGATGCAAGCACGTCGAGAAGTCTTCCCAAATACCTAGTGACATATCTAGACGACGAGGGAATTGACAGTGAAGTGAGCTTCAAGTGCTCTGAAGTCGGGTGCTGTGCGTGTGGAGCTTAAGCAGTATCGTCTGGGACGGCTGATAACTTCACAGTGACTTCGTAGTGGTGAGAGGCAGTTCCTCTGGGAGTACAGTGACAAGGGACTATTGGGAAACGTACGACGACCGCCGAGACGTAGGCTGGCTGCCGTAGTTGGGAGGAAAGTTGACGGCCAGGAGACCGACTTCAACCCGGCGACGTACTGTAGGGGAAGCACGGACCTGCTGTGTACAGAAAGCGGCGAGACGCGAAAATCCTATGACGTTGGCTTGTGTTTCTGGAGGGTGTACGAGGCGAGAGCCTGGACCAGGAGCTACAACCCAACTGTCATCCTAGGATAGGTGAAGTAGGTGTTTACAGTTACCCTCCCATTTCCCCTTTAGTTAGCTATAGATACTTGTCAGAATATTTTATATGTCGTGAGCAAGTCTCACCTGAGTTTAAGTCACAGAGAGCACAGTGTGTGGTGAGGCTACCCAGAGCGCTCACAGTATTAGTTTACATATATATCTATGTGTGGGTGTGTGCAAGCACCAGGATTCATTAAGGAATTTACTGTGACTATTATTAATTTCCTGTGATTATTATTATTATATATATTAGTAGTAAACCAGATTTGGTGTTAGGCTATTAACCCAGAATTTATATAAATGCCTGTGTATTGATCTCCATGATTTATTGATATAAATGCCTGTGTATTGATCTCCATGATTATATATATATATGCCTGTAATTTGATTACTGATTTATCTATGTACATGCCTGTGTACTGGATAATATCATATGCGTGAAGTGATTGCCAGTGATAAATCTTTAAGAGAAAGTATAGATTTAAAGATAAGTTCAGTGATCAAGCGAGTGCATTCACAGTAAATATTATTAAGAATAGAGTAATCTTTTGGTACGGTGAAAAGTCACTGTGAGTGCATTGTGAATAAGATATTGATCGTGAGGCCAGTGAAATCATAAGTATGCCATGTGAGTGTTAAATACAGTGTTTTGCGAAAAGTTAAATAAACGGGGATTGTGATAGAATTAGAAAACAAGTACTAGTCTTTTCTCACGGTCGCGAGGGCCCCGGTCAGCTGATATCTGACAGGTGACGCAGGGGCTGCCGGATGTTGCCATATCGGTGCGCCCAGATTATTTTGCTGCGGATTGAGCAGCTATTATACAATGTTCCTGATACATTGATGCATATATATTTCTCGTTGTCTTTTAAGTAAAATACCAAAACTCTTTGGTGTTTGATATCATCCCCTCCATTGATCTTGTGACCGTGTAATGAAGTAAAACAGAGTGACTTGCCTGAAACCACTCTATTTGAAATTGCTCTTACTACAATTACCACAATTACACCTCACCACTGCAGTGTTACTGGACACCTAAAAACCAGTTGGCGACCTTGAAGGCTGTGTGAGAGTTCTGTGTCGGCTCGGGCCACAGATTGAGGGAACGATCTGTGTCTCCACTCATCTTACAACTTAAGGCCGGTTGTGAGATCGACTGGGGTACTCTCCGGGGCTTGCAGTGGAGCCTAGAGGATCGAGGGAAGACCCGTAGAACGACGGTGAGTAAGGGTTATTGTCGGAGCAACCACCACGAGAGGAGATCCAGTCTACCGTTGCTTTAACCCTTCACTAACGAGAACCGTGACACCCCGACATTGGCGACCTTGCCAGGATTACGAGCAAGATCAAGGTTGTAATTGTGGTATTAGATATCAGGCCTAAGTTTTCACTCATTGTCACAAGATGGAGGATGATAAAGTAGCCAGTTTTATCGACACGAGAGACGAACAAGTACTGGAGGAGTGCACCAAGGCACAGCTGCAAACGATCGCCGACCACTTTGGGATCAAGTTGAGAGCTTCCAAAGTGGGAGAAAGAAGACTCGAGATCATGGCACAGCTCAAGGCACGTGATGAAGCCTTCGGAGAGGAACGGCCACAGACACCTGCCAGTGTGGGAGAGAATTTGAGTATCGGTAGCAGCAGCCGGGGATCCAGTGGCAGCAGGCGCAGTGTCAAGCTGGAAATAATGAAGATGCAGATAGAAGCACAGCTGCGCAAGGAAGAGCGCGAACAAGAAGCACAGCTGAAGCGCGAGGAAGCAGAGCGAGAAGCACAGCTGCGCAGAGAAAAACGAGAAGCAGAAGCACAGATGCGCAGGGAGGAGCGTGAAAAAGAAGCACAGCTGCGCGAGGAAGAGCGTGAACGAGAGGCACAGCTGCGCAGGGAAGAAAGAGAAGCACAGCTGCAACGTGAAGAAAGAGAAGCACAGCTGCGCAGGGAAGAGCGTGAACAAGAAGCCCAGCTGCGTAGGGAAGAGAACGAGGCACAGCTGAGACGAGTAGAGCGCGAGCACGAAGCTAGGATGAAGCAGCTGGAGGTTGAGCTGAGGCGAGCTGGGCCAGGGCTAGCTCCACCTGCCCCATCACACCAAGAGGACCACCGAGTGAGAGAGAGGGATTTGCCAGTCTTCGTGCCTGACGAGGCTGAGGGATTCTTCGATCACTTTGAGAAGGTCGCTACGTTGAAGAAGTGGCCGAGGGCAGAGTGGGCGGAGCTAGTTCAAGGAAGGCTCACTGGTGAAGCTCGTGAAGCTTACAATATGCTCGACCTCCAGGAATGTACCAACTACGATGCAGTAAAAAGGGCCGTGCTCCATTCGTTCAAGCTGACGCCGGAGTGCTATAGAAAGAGGTTTAGAGAATGTACCCGATCGCCAGAAAAGTCGTATGGGGAGACGGCGAGGGACATGGAAAGGAAATTCTTGAAATGGCTGGAGTCAGAAGGAGCAAGATCGGCTGAAGACATCAAGGGGCTGATGGTCATGGAAAAGTTCCTGTCCGTTCTCTCTCCCGAGATTAGGTTGAGAGTAAAGGAAGCGGACATCAAGGACCTGAGAGCCGCAGCCGATCGAGCGGACATGCTAGAAGAAGCGTTACGTCCACATCGAGAGGGACAGCACCGACCGCCCGTATTCTCTAGCTATGGGAGGAATAATAGAAGGTCGGACGGATGGAGGATAGGACCGAGTTATCCCAAGTCCTACCCCTCAAATGGAGACAGCAGAGGACAGGAGAGTGCTGTGGAACCGCCGAAGAAGTCACCGAGGGAGAGCTCAAGAGATCTTGTTATCGTTACAGCCGGAGATGCTGAGCATGAGTCTTTGGAAGGCGCAAGAGAAGTCCGCGGAAGGAGAAGGATCCGCTGTTTCAACTGCGGGTTAATAGGACACATGGCGCGCGAATGCAGACGTCCTAAACACCGGGGGAATGTAGCCTTCGTGAAGACAGAGGACCAGATGGCTGATTGGGTGCGGGACGGACCCATACTTGATGGGGAGAAGAGGATTCACCCGTTTGTGTGTGAAGGAACCGTAAGGATGGGGGACGCAGACCCCCATCCCAGTGAAGATGTTGAGAGACACTGGGGCAGACTTTACCCTAGTGAGCGAAGCCCTGTTCCCTGAGAACTACGGGGATACCAGTGAGGGAGTGGCGAGTGTGACCACTGTGGGAGGCCCAGTGCAGATGCCCCTACACTGGGTAACCCTGAGTTCGGATTATGGATGCCAAACCCTAGTAGTGGGAGTCTGTGCATCGATGCCCAAGATGGAGGCACAGGTCATCTTGGGAAATGACGCATGTGGAGGACGTGTCCTCCCGAACCTCTTGAAGGACGAGGAGTGCTTGGAGCAATACAGAAAGAAAGGCGGAGTGCTCGACGCCTATGGGGACGAGAAAGGAATCGCCATGGAGGCGTTCCCTGTATGTGCTGTAATTCCGAGGCAGTGTGACGGACGAGGAGGGTGTGGATCTGATAAGGCCGACGAGGAGACGTCCGCCGGCCTGGGAATTGATCACCTCGTTATGGAACCCGGAGAGCGAGTGGAGGGCGAAGGCAGCCCAGAAGGTGAGGTACAGGTGACCCTCACCAGTTCTCTCGGGGTGGACCGCACTAGGCTCGAGGAGCTGCAACAGGCAGAATTCCCCAATTTGATTTGTAAGGTCAAAGGAGGACGTGTTGGTCCCGAGAAAGATACTCACTTTAACAGGCAAGAAGGCATATTAGTAAGACAGTGTAAACCTGTAAGGATGGAGGTCGGAAAAGCCTCTCCAGGTATGAGAGACCAGGTAGCATTGCCAGCCAGGTGCAGAGCGGCAGTGTTGAGTCCGTCACACGCTGTTGACTCTGCGGGTCGCCTAAGGGGGACCACGATGCGACGTTCAACGTCGAGAGAAGTGGCTGGGCAACTACAACATCTTTTCTCTTGGGTGAGAGGGCCCAGGGAAAATCAGGCTGACAGTGGAAATATATTCCGGTCTGAGTGTTTCAGACGAACAGCGACAAGTTGGGGAGTGATGCAGATTCGGTCGTCTCCCTACCGATCGCAGTCGAAGGGGGCGGTCGGAAGACTCCACTCCACCTCGGAGACAGCTCTGAGAATGTTCTGCACAGGGCAGGAAGACGAATGGGAAGAGACGGTAGACCCCGTTTTGTTGGCCATTCGCAAAGCAGTGGCAGAACCGTTAAACTTCTCACAGTTCCAGCTGGTGAACGGACGTGAGGTGTGGAGCCCTCGGTCCGTAATAGGTAAGCAGTGGACGCCAAGGATGACCTTGAAGACGGTCTGCAGACACATGAGGAGTGTCACACATTGGCGGCTGCAATACTGGCTGGAAGCCAAGATTTTCAGTGATAAGGATCAAGTAGTCGCAGATGCTTAGTCCCGCTTACACTGACCAGACATGACTCTTATTTTAAGGGGAGGGGTATGTGACGGTGTTCCCCCCCTTCTAATTCTCCCACGCCTGCTGTAAGAGTCATGTCCACTATTCCCGAGTGTTCTCTATGTTGCAGGCACCAATTGAACATATGCGGGAGAGAACAGTATTCTCGATGAGCCGAGAAATTCGTGAAAGAAGAATATTTTGGCCTGCGGGATAGGCCCTTTAGGGAGCCAAAATGGCGCTGGCGAGTCTGTTCTCCCGCCAAAACTGTGTGACGTCAGTGTCGCCAGATTGGTCACCATCAGCGACGTGGCACTGGGAGCCAATGAAAACCTACTTTGGAAAATGTGACATCACATAGGCAAGGGGGTCCAGCCATGGTGGCACCTTCGCGCGATCAGTCTTTCACGACACGTCCGAGAGGCAGGACGTGCGATCGGTCATCCTGTCAGAGTGACGGATTTACCGAGCTCCGGTGGATATAAGCGTCTCCAGTTGTTAGTGCGCACTCTGTGAGGTCTTCCTGCAACCCAGATGTGGCTCAGATAAGGAATTGACAGAATATTGAGCAACAAGTGCTCTGGAACAGGTGCGTTGCAAGAAGTGGACCAGGCATCGTCACGTGTGACGTCCTTGGCAGTCCACCAGTATAAGAGACAGCTTAGTGGCTGGGCCAATCCACCGTGAGTGAATCGAGTTGACCACCTTGTCAACTTGATTGAACGTGTGATCGACGATCCTGTCAAGTTTGACAGTAACCCCACCTTCATGGAACCCTACGAGTCAACGGTTGGATGCAAGCACATCGAAAAGTCTTCCCAAATACCTAGTGACATATCTAGACGACGAGGGAATTGACAGTGAAGTGAGCTTCAAGTGCTCTGAAGTCGGGTGCTGTGCGTGTGGAGCTTAAGCAGTATCGTCTGGGACGGCTGATAACTTCACAGTGACTTCGTAGTGGTGAGAGGCAGTTCCTCTGGGAGTACAGTGACAAGGGACTATTGGGAAACGTACGACGACCGCCGAGACGTAGGCTGGCTGCCGTAGTTGGGAGGAAAGTTGACGGCCAGGAGAACGACTTCAACCCGGCGACGTACTGTAGGGGAAGCACGGACCTGCTGTGTACAGAAAGCAGCGAGACGCGAAAATCCTATGACGTTGGCTTGTGTTTCTGGAGGGTGTACGAGGCGAGAGCCTGGACCAGGAGCTACAACCCAACTGTCATCCTAGGATAGGTGAAGTAGGTGTTTACAGTTACCCTCCCATTTCCCCTTTAGTTAGCTATAGATACTTGTCAGAATATTTTATATGTCGTGAGCAAGTCTCACCTGAGTCTAAGTCACAGAGAGCACAGTGTGTGGTGAGGCTACCCAGAGCGCTCACAGTATTAGTTTACATATATATCTATGTGTGGGTGTGTGCAAGCACCAGGATTCATTAAGGAATTTACTGTGACTATTATTAATTTCCTGTGATTATTATTATTATATATATTAGTAGTAAACCAGATTTGGTGTTAGGCTATTAACCCAGAATTTATATAAATGCCTGTGTATTGATCTCCATGATTTATTGATATAAATGCCTGTGTATTGATCTCCATGATTATATATATATATGCCTGTAATTTGATTACTGATTTATCTATGTACATGCCTGTGTACTGGATAATATCATATGCGTGAAGTGATTGCCAGTGATAAATCTTTAAGAGAAAGTATAGATTTAAAGATAAGTTCAGTGATCAAGCGAGTGCATTCACAGTAAATATTATTAAGAATAGAGTAATCTTTTGGTACGGTGAAAAGTCACTGTGAGTGCATTGTGAATAAGATATTGATCGTGAGGCCAGTGAAATCATAAGTATGCCATGTGAATGTTGAATACAGTGTTTTGCGAAAAGTTAAATAAACGGGGATTGTGATAGAATTAGAAAACAAGTACTAGTCTTTTCTCACGGTCGCGAGGGCCCCGGTCAGCTGATATCTGACAGGTGACGCAGGGGCTGCCGGATGTTGCCATATCGGTGCGCCCAGATTATTTTGCTGCGGATTGAGCAGCTATTATACAATGTTCCTGATACATTGATGCATATATATTTCTCGTTGTCTTTTAAGTAAAATACCAAAACTCTTTGGTGTTTGATATCATCCCCTCCATTGATCTTGTGACCGTGTAATGAAGTAAAACAGAGTGACTTGCCTGAAACCACGCTATTTGAAATTGCTCTTACTACAATTACCACAATTACACCTCACCACTGCAGTGTTACTGGACACCTAAAAACCAGTTGGCGACCTTGAAGGCTGTGTGAGAGTTCTGTGTCGGGGCGGGCCACAGATTGAGGGAACGATCTGTGTCTCCACTCATCTTACAACTTAAGGCTGGTTGTGAGATCGACTGGGGTACTCTCCGGGGCTTGCAGTGGAGCCTAGAGGATCGAGGGAAGACCCGTAGAACGACGGTGAGTAAGGGTTATTGTCGGAGCAGCCACCACGAGAGGAGATCCAGTCTACCGTTGCTTTAACCCTTCACTAACGAGAACCGTGACACCCCGACAATATATATATATATATATATATATATATATATATATATATATATATATATATATATATATATATATATATATATCGTACCTAGTAGCCAGAACGCACTTCTCAGCCTACTATGCAAGGCCCGATTTGCCTAATAAGCCAAGTTTTCATGAATTAATTGTTTTTCGACTACCTAACCTACCTAACCTAACCTACCAAACTTTTCGGCTACCCTAACCTACCTATTTTATCGGCCTAACCTAACCTATAAAGATAGGTTAGGTTAGGTTAGGCAGGGTTGGTTAGGTTCGGTCATATATCTACGTTAATTTTAACTCCAATAAAAAAAATTGACCTCATACAAAATGAAATGTGAAGCTTTATCATTTCATAAGAAAAAAATTTGAGAAAATATATTAATTCATGAAAACTTGGCTTATTAGGCAAATCGGGCCTTGCATAGTAGGCTGAGAAGTGCGTTCTGGCTACTAGGTACGACATATATATATATATATATATATATATATATATATATATATATATATATATATATATATATATATATATATATATATATATTGTGACGGTGTTCCCCCCCTTCTAATTCTCCCACGCCTGCTGTAAGAGTCATGTCCACTATTCCCGAGCGTTCTCTACATTGCAGGCATCAATTGAACATATGTGGGAGAGAACAGTATTCTCGATGAGCCGAGAAATTTGCGAAAATATAGTATTTTGGCCTGTGGGATAGGCCCTTTAGGGAGCCAATATGGCGCTGGCGAGTCTGTTCTCCCGCCAAAACTGTGTGACGTCAGTGTCGCCAGATTGGTCACCGTCAGCGACGTGGCACTGGGAGCCAATGAAAACCGACTTTGGAAAAAGTGACGTCACATAGGCAGGGGGAGTCCAGCCGTGGTGGCGCTTTAGCGCGGTCAGTCTTTCACGACGCGTCCGAGAGGTAGGACGCGCGATCGGTCGTCCTGTCAGAGTGACGGATTTACCGAACTCCGGTGGATGTAAGCGTCTCCAGTTGTTGGCGCGCACTCTGTGAGGTCTTCCTGCAACCCAGATGTGGCTCAGATAAGGAATTGACAGAATATTGAGCAACAAGTGCTCAGGGACAGGTGCGTTGCAAGAAGTGGGCCGGGCATCGACGTGTGACGTCCTTGGCAGTTCACCAGTATAAGAGACAGCTTAGTGGCCGGGCCAATCCACCGTGAGTGAACCGGGTTGACCGCCTTGTCAACCAGGTTGAACGTGTGATCGACGATCCTGTCAAGTTTGACAGTAACCCCACCTTCGTGGAACCCTACGAGTCAACAGTTGGATGCAAGCACGTCGAGAAGTCTTCCCAAATACCTAGCGATATATCTAGACGACGAGGGAATTGACAGTGAAGTGAGCTTCAAGTGCTCTGAAGTCGGGTGCTGTGCGTGTGGAGCTTAAGCAGTATCGTCTGGGACGGCTGATAACTTCACAGTGACTTCGTAGTGGTGAGAGGCAGTTCCTCTGGGAGTACAGTGACAAGAACTAATTGGGAAACGTACGACGACCGCCGAGACGTAGGCTGGCTGCCGTAGTTGGGAGGAAAGTTGACGGCCAGGAGACCGACTTCAACCCTGCGACATACTGTAGAGGAAGGAGCACGGACCTGCAGTGTACAGAAGCGGCGAGACGCGACATCCTAAGGCGTTGGCTTGTGTTTCTGGAGGGTGTACGAGGCGAGAGCCTGGACCAGGAGCTACAACCCAACTGTCATCCTAGGATAGGTGAAGTAGGTGTTTACAGTTACCCCTCCAATTTCCCCTTTAGTTAGCTATATATTTTCTTGTCAGGATATTTTATATGTCGTGAGCAAGTCTCACTTGAGTCTAAGTCACAGAGAGCACAGTGTGTGGTGAGGCTACCCAGAGCAGTCACAGTATCAGTTTACATATATATCTATGTGTGGGTGTGTGTAAGCACCAGGATTCATCAAAGAATTTACTGTGACTATTATTAATTTCCTGTGATTATTATTATTATATATATTGGTAGTAAACCAGATATTGGTGTTAGGCTATGAGCCTAGAATTTATTGATATAAATGCCTGTGTATTGATCTCCATGATTTATTGATATACATGCCTGTGTGTTGATCTCTATGATCTATTGATATAAATGCCTGTGTGTTGATTTCCATGATTTATTGATATAAATGCCTGTGTATTAATCTTCATGATTTATATATATATGCCTGTAATTTGATTACTGATTTATATATGACATGCCTGTGTACTGAATAATATCATATACGTGAAGTGATTGCCAGTGATATCTCTTTGAGAGAAAGTATAGATATAAAGAAAAGTTCAGTGATCAAGCGAATGCATTCACAGTAAATATTATTAAGAATAGAGTAATCTTTTGGTACGGTGAAAAGTCACTGTGAGTGCAGTGTGAATAGGATATTGATCGTGAGGCCAGTGAAATCATAAGTATGCCATGTGAATGTTGAATACAGTGTTTTGGGGAAAAGTTAAATAAACGGGGATCGTGATAGAATTAGAAAACAAGTACTAGTCTGTTCTCACGATCGCGAGGGTCCCGGTCAGCTGACATCTGACAGGTGACGCGTGGCGCTGCCGGTGTTACCATATTGGTGCGCTCCAGATTATTCTGCTATGAATTGAGCAGTTGTCATATATTATTCCTGATACATTGATGCATATATATTTCTCGTTGTCTTTTAAGTAAAATACCAAAACTCTTTGGTGTTTGATATCATCCCTTCCACTTATCTTGTGACCGTGTAATGAAGTAAAGCAGAGTGACCTGCCTGATACCATATTACTGGAATTTGCTCTTACCACAATTACCACAATTACTCCTCACCACTGCAGTGTTACTGGACACCTAAAAACACCAGTTGGCGACCTTAAAGGCTGTGTAAGAGTTCTGTGTCGGGGCGGGCCACAGATTGAGGGAACGATCTGTGCCCCCACTCATCTTGCAATTTAAGGCCGGTTGTGAGATCGACTGGGGTACTCTCCGGGGCGAGCAGTGGAGCCTAGAGGATCGAGGGAAGACCCGCAGAACGACGGTGAGTAAGGGTTATTGTCGGAGCAACCACCTGGAAAGGAGATCCAGTCTACCTTTGCTTTAACCCTTCACTAACCCTTGTAGTTGTCAGGTCTACAACATCAGAAATCATCAGCAACATTAACAAAAATCAGAAGATACAACTAACGATTTACTATAAAACCAAGAAAACTGCCAACCTACTCATGAGAAACTCTCCAGACACAAAGCAGAACGCTTTGAAAGAGACAAACGTCGTCTATGCCTTCAAATGTCCTCTTGGGGACTGTAAGCCCCAAAAAACTCAGTATATAGGCAAGACAACAACATCTCTTTCCAGGCGTTTAACAATGCATAAGCAACAGGGCTCCATTAAGGAACATATACTCTCTTCCCCTATCCAAACCATCACCAGAGAAATCTTAACAAACAACACAGAAATCATCGATAGATACAGTGACAACAGGCGGCTTGACATCTGCGAGGCACTACACATCAAGAAGTCAACACTAGCAATCAACAGCCAATTAACGTACAACTATATTCTACCCACTTCAAGACTCCGCTCCAATATAGAAACATCAAGAAATATGGGCCAATAGGCCTTCTGCAGTTCTATTGGGACCCGACTTCTACTTCTACAAATCTATACCCCGTTTTCCATGTTCTGTGTTTCACCCCACTAATGTATTACATCACCTCACCCAAATGCAGGTATAAGAGCCAATGTTTGTTTCATAAAGCATAAGTTGTGTAGATAAACTAAAAAGTCTTTGAAAATGTAATAAGTTTTACGAAACGCGCTCAAGTGTCGCGTCAGACTAGAAATAAAGAATGAATTTTGGAGAATTGATTTTTAATTTACCGTCATCAGTAAAAAGAAACATAAGGAAAATTGAGAAAATTCGTGTTAGAATTATTAATCTTACTTATTCGGTCATATTTAATAATATATATATATATATATATATATATATATATATATATATATATATATATATATATATATATATATATATATATATATATATATATATTAATGACGGGTATGGGGACCCACAAGTCTGTTACTGCTCGTATGCAAATTACGCATGATCCAAGATTTCTCTCACTCGTTCCCTATCTACCTCCCGACGATGACTCCAGCTGGATTCTGTCTGTTTAGCTGGCGGTCTTGGTGGAGGCGGCAGTGGAGGAGCTGAGGAGAGTCACCACGACGTCTACTTGCCCAATTTGGCTGAATGGGCAAGAGAGACACGTCAGGTTATGGTGGTGACTGGAGCAAAATGATGCCTTGAAGAAAGAACACTGGCGATTCGCACGTCCTCCTCGAAAGACCCAATGAGAGGGAGGCACACAGCGGTCTACCCTTCTCAACCAATCACACGGTGTAGGATGGCCCTAGGGCACTCCAAAATGGCCGACCAACATGGCGGCTCAAGATGGACGCCTGTAGTTGCCATAGTGACGATGCTGGAGCTGGCGGGAGACCCACGCTCGCACTACCAGGCGGCCTGACAGTTCCTGCGCAAACTTTTCTCCCTCCAAGCATAAAATGAAAAGATGCTATTGGCTATAACTGTCCACAGACGTGCTACCCCGGCCAGGGTAACATTTTTGGAATGCTGATGACTGGGGTTCTCACATGTGCCCAAACAAAAGATGTTTCGGGTACTGGTTACCAAACTTAGATCCGCGCACTTAGGAAGTGTACTGGCTTCCACAGGCAGAAGAGCACCATTGTAAGTGAGCTGGTGAACCATCCCCTCAACTGTATACATTAACAACTGTACAGTCTGCCCAATGAGTATGGCTCCTTCCTCCCCGCACACACATACATTGGCTGGTTGGGGCTTCCGGTGCTGTTGGGACTTTCCTTGATGCATGTGTGAACAGGTTTGGTGAAGAATGCATTCCACAATTCAAGGCCTGCTGCTGGGTCAAGCCCTGGCACTATTCCCCCTGATCTACAAACTTTCCTCTTCGGCCTACTCTTCCCTCTGACCCCACTTCCGCTCGCCCAATGGGCACTTTACCTATGTACACACACACACACATTATATAAATATTTATATAATGTATCTATGGATGCACCAAGCTTGAAGGGTTCCCCAAGCCAATATGCATCAGAAAACTCGCGATTTTCAAGGATTCGAACATGGTCAGCCACGGCCTCCATGCCCCTCGGTATGTCCAGTATTATCATCATTAAGCCTATTATCAGTATTATCATCATTATATATATATATATATATATATATATATATATATATATATATATATATATATATATATATATATATGTATATATATATACACCTGTGCATCTACATTGGCTGATACCTATCTACGTTACAGCTCAGCGGAGGGAGGTGGGGCAGCCACCTTCAGGGAGACCCAGAAAATCCACAAGTACAGAGACCTAGAACGTTGTTACAGGTTCGTGCCGATAGGCTCAGAGAATCTGGGTGCTTGGGGTAAATGTGCACTCAAGTTTTTAAAGGAGGTTGGTGAGGAACTCATTGGGAAAACTAGAGACCCACGAGCAGCCAGTTTCCTGTTCCAGCGCCTCAGTGTCGCGGTGCAGAGGGGAAATGCGTGCTGTATCCTGGGTACGCACCCAACCTCCGAGGAGCTGGACGAGGTCTTCGAACGCTGATTGTTTAATTGTTATATATTGTGTGTGTGTGTGTGTGTTCTCTGTAAACTGTAGCATTGCAATAAAATAAAACAAAACATACAAAAAAATAATAGGGGTGGTAGGAGAAGAAAAGAATTAAGTATTCGGTGAGAATCCACAAGATCTTCTCTGAATGCTCTTTGTTTTCTTCTTCGAGGATGTGGGTCCCTGCAATTGCACCAGAGGTGGTACCCCTAATATATATATATATATATATATATATATATATATATATATATATATATATATATATATATATATATATATATATATATTTTTTTTTTTTTTTTTTTTTTTAAATATATGTGAGGGTACCACCTCTGGTGCCAATGTGGGGACCCATAGCCTCGGAGAAGAAAATAAAACGTATTCAGAGGAGACCTTGTGGTTTCTCACTGAACACTAATATTTTCTTCTCCTACCACCCCCATTCTTTTGTATGTACACATATATATTTGCTTTATTTGAACTGTGTTACAAAAAAGGAGTTACATATAGGTTACAAAGATGGTTATCATAGGTTGTCGAGTTCCTCCAGCTCCTCAGATGGCGGGCAGGAACCCTGGATGCAGTGCGCATTTCCCCTCTGTATCGCCACGCTGAGGCGCTGGAAAAGAAAGCTGGCAGCTCTAGGGTCCCTTGTTGTTTCAATGAGCCTAGAACCCAGTTCCTTCAAAAAACTGGTAGCACTTTTACCCCAGGCGCCGAGTGTCTCAGAAGCAATGGGGACAAAATTGTAGTGGTGATCAAGTTCTCTATACTTACGGGATTTGGCTGCTTCCCTGTGGGTGGCAGCGCCACCTGGTTGTGCAACACTGAGGTCAATGTAGGTGTTAGCCAGGGTTGATACGCACGTGTAGTCCCATACCAACTGCTTGCCATTCTTCCAGGGGTTCACTGTGATACCATCCGGGCGACCAATAAGAGCATCAGAGTTACGGGGCGTTAGGTAACGAGGCTCTCTCTCGGCTGGGCATCCAGCTGTGGTGAGGCTCCTCTTGATGATGTCGTTAACTTCACTGTGCCTCGAGTGCCATCCTCCCGTGCTTTGGCAGAGTAGGCCATGGTGGCCGTACCTGTCAGCCATCACCTCGCCGCAAATACACCTATATCTGGTGTGGATTGGGGCAGCAAGGCGGAGGGCCACAGCAATTCGGAGGGCGTGTGGTGTGAGACGCGTGCCAGTTGCCGACATTGGGGTTGCTAACAGGAAATCCCCTGCATGAGGGGCTGCTACTGCTGTGAGGCGAGCAATGTCGTGCTGTGTTGATGCAGCACCCAGGCACTCTGCAGCAACTTTGTCTACAATGGGGCCATCCCAGCTGGATTGCCTGTGGGCTTTTGGGGATGGTGGTTGAGGTGATGGGCCTGCACGAGAGGCCCACTCTGTGGCACAGCGTGTAAAATTGGGATCATGTACACCTGCCAGCTGATGTAAGTGGGCAGGTAGAATTTCCTTCACAAGGTCGTCGGATGCTGATAAGGAGGACAGGAAGGCTGGAACAGCGATTTGCGTTGCTGTTCGAACTCCGAGGCCCCCAAGTCTTACGGGAAGAGAGGCTTGTTTCCACTGCAGGTCATCAAAAGAGAGGTTAAGGGCTTTTTCTAGCATTGATTTCAGTAACCGGTCATACTCACTTAGTTTTTGGCTACTGTAAGATGGTGAACACCTCAGAAAGTAGGTTAACCTGGGGAGGGACAGACATCTGGTGATGAGGTAGAGTGCATCATGAGCATCAATATCCTCAATCCTCCCATCCATCCTCTTAAGGTCGGCGATTTTCTTATCAAGGACCTCATCGATGGCTTTCAACCCCAGGGGAGCTCCTAGGAGTGTGCTGTCTTCAGGTTTAGTTTTATGGATGTTTGGCAGAAGACCCTCTATTCTCTCTACGATGCCCTGGTTGGAACATATTATTTCACATTTAGAAGGGTTCAGGGTGAGGCCTAAAACTGCACCTTGCTCCTGGATTTTTCTGATGTCCTCCAGGAGGGAGTCTTGGGAACCAGCTAGGGTACCATCATCCAAGAACCAGATGTTAAGCTCGCTGGACAGGACCTCTGTGACTTGTTTGATGACTAAGCAGAAAAGGAGAGGAGCAAGGGGGTCACCCTGTTGGACGCCTTCCCGCGAGTCAATTTCATGTTCGCCAAAAAGTAGCTTAAGATCCATACTGTAGCATGAATGTACGAAAGGGTAGAGGGAAGGGAAATGACTATGAACCGCACGGAGTACAGCATCCCTCCGCACCAAATTGAAGGCATTTTGAAATCTAGCTTGATAAGGGCCTTTTCGTCTGTGATATTGGCGATGAAGGCTCGAGCTGCATGGGCTGCCGCCTCACACCCTTGTGGAATGCCAAACCCAAGCTGTTTTGGCTTCAGCATGTTGGCCGCTGCATCACTAACTGTTCTTGCGGCTGCCTTTGCGACGAGACGCCGGAGAGAATTGCCCACAGCTATTGGCCTGATCCCTCCATCCTTTTTCTTTAGAGCACAGAGGGATGCTCCAAAAAAAATAGGTCTTATGGACGGTGGTATGTTGCCAGCTAGACATGTGTTGGTGAATCTGGTTAGTTCCACCAAGAGGTTCTTTGCAATGTCACCCAGTGCAGGGTTGAGCATTTGCTTGAGGTGGTTGGGTTTTAGTCCTGTGAACCCACCTGCTGATCCGGTTGGGAAGGACATGGCTGCTTTATGGACCACAGATTCAGCCACCCAGAGAGGTTCTGCTCCGGTAGCCCCCACTTGTACAATGTCGTCCTCACTCGGAGCCCTGGCAGGGTGTTTCTCCCTTAGGGCTTGAGCTGTTGCGGCATCTCTATCGGCAATTGAGTCCTCACTGGTGATGACTCTTATTGCGCCAATAGTGTTTCCTTCTTCTATTTTCTTGGTGACTGATGTTCTGATTTTTGATGTCTCGGATATGGCACTGTTGCTCTTCCTGCCGTGGGTGTTTCTCGCTCGAGTGGAAAGGCGCACCTGGTTGTCCTCCCTGGGAAAGTCAGAACCCAAACCCAGAACCCAAACACCTGGCTCCGTTGTGGTAATGATTGCGCACATTACCGTCACTCGACCGGATAAGGCATACCCTGTCACACGTCTGACATCTGCCTTGTCTACCCCTGCTTGGTGGCTCATCTTGGCTTGGAGAAGCCTGGCTGGCTATTGAGAGCTGCGACATGGGCGGGCGCTGGGCGGGCACTAGGCGGGAGGGTGGACGGCGGGGGGATTGGAGGGTGGGCGGCGGTTGGAGGCTGGAGGCTGGGGGCGGCTATATATATTATATATATATATATATATATATATATATATATATAATATATATATATATATATATATATATATATATATATAGGGGTACCACCACTGGTTTGATTGAAGGGACCCACATCCTCGAAGAAGAAAATAAATAGTGTTCAGAGAAGACCTTGTGGGTTCTCACTGAATACTTTAAGCTTTTCCTCTCCTACCACCCCTATTGTTATTTTTTTAATATTTGATTTTATTTGATTTTGTTGCAATGCTACAGTTTACAGAAAACACACACTTATATAACAATATAACAATATACCAATCAGTGTTCGAAGACCTCGTCCAGCTCTTCAGGGGTCGGGTGCGTACCCAAGATACAGCACGCATAGTGGCACTGGTACTCATATATATATATATATATATATATATATATATATATATATATATATATATATATATATATATATATATATATATATATATATATATCACTAAGAACTCTTTGACCCGGCCAGGATTCGAACCCATGCCGTCCAGGATCACCCCTAAACGTACACAGTACCGTGACCACCGCACCAATGATCGTCTAAGGACGAGACGATCATTGGTGCGGTGGTCACGGTACTGTGTACGTTTAGGGGTGATCCTGGACGGCATGGGTTCGAATCCTGGCCGGGTCAAAGAGTTCTTAGTGATATATGGCTTGCGCGTTCATGCAGCTTTCTCACACATATATATATATATATAATATATATATACACACACACACAAGAGTTGTTACATTCTTGTACAGCCACTAGTACGTGTGGCGTTTCAGGCAGGTCCCTGGAATACGATCCCTGCCACGAAGAATCGTTGTTACAATCAAGTACACATTTTACTGTTGCGTTAAACAGAGGCTACAGTTAAGGATATGCGCCCAGCAAATCCTCCCCAACCAGGATACGAATCCATGAGAAAGCTGTCGCGGAATGCCAGGTGAGTGTCTTACCACTACACCACGGAGACTGTTAATATAGATATATTCAATTTATAATTTTTATTATAGATATATTCAATTTATATGAAGAGGTTCAGTCAACACAATTGAAGCTTTTCTACACAATGGACACTCATGATGTTTTGTTTACCTCGAGAGTGCCTTTATGCTTGGAAAAATTCAACTGCTGCACTACAATATAAATAAACGTACTGAAATATGAGGCGTTGCCTCACTCTATAACCGACAGACAGACTTATTGGATATATTAAAGTTATGCAAGCATACAATTGGCCAATATACTAAATAGCATTCAATATACTTCTCTGAATGCTGGGTGCCTGTCTGACAAGTGTGCCAGACTGGATACCTCTTGTCAAGTTTAGGCACTATATTTTATATCACAGCTTTGCTGTAGATTGTTCTGATAGCGTTGCTACGTGATTGTCCTTAATTGTGTTGCAGTAGGATGATGGTGGAGGTGAAGACAGTGACAGTGTCACTTTGTGTGCTCCACTCTACACTTATAATATTCTAGGAATTTTTCCTTGTAGATATATTGTCCAGGTACTCCCCCAGTTCAAGAGAGTAATCACTGGTGATAAAGATAATTCGATAAGGTGTCCTAAGTCGATTAATGTTCACTAAGCACCCCGACACATGTTCACTGTTTGTAAACACATACGTTCTCCGGCCTTGGGCCGTGGTGGGCGCTTCTCTCCCAGTGATCGCCCCCCCCCCCCATGCTCCCTGAGCACGGTAGCCTTCAATGAATATTGATTGATTATTTTTAGTCTAGACATATGATTGAGATAAGATGTGATTATAATATAATTAGATATAGGATTTAAAGATAATAAGTAGTTCTTGATAGTACTACCGATTCTTATTATGGATTCGTTTTAATCCCTACTGGAAATCAATTTAATTGTTCCAATAGTTTATTAATTAAGAAATCCTAGAAGCTTCTGGATCTTTGAGAGATCATGCACAAAGTCACGTAGGCACCTATAGGGCCCTATGGTGTACGTGATCATTGGTGGCAGTCTTGTATGATCCAGATATAATGAATCTATAGTAATTTTGCTATGGTTGTGCTATGATATAGAAATAATACATTTCTTAGATAATAATATTGATTAGTGTGTAAAAATTTCCCACATCAGGCATAGTACAAATACAGTATTTGATTTGATTAGAGCTCTGTCATTTATTAATATGCTACAGACGACTCCTTTCCATTGGAGACTTTCAGTGCCGTGGAGAGGGGGGACCTGCTGCCTGGGTAACAGCTTCTCCCCTGAATCAACCTACCCTGGCTTTGCGCCCTGGAGAGGCCACTCCAGACCGACAACCAGAGCGCAACTCCATAGTCTCCTGAGACTGATGGATGCCTACTACTACCTACTATTGCGGCTATGTCGTATAATAAATAACTAATGGTGAGAAAATTTAAAAACAAACCCTTTTCAGACTTTAATATATTTATATATAATTGAAAACCTTGTGTAGTAGAGTTTATGGTGTAACTCTTGGCAGACAAACCGAGATGTGGAGTTACTAATGTGGAGTGTCACCCAGAGATATGAGACCATGTGACCTATCTTGTCCTATTTGGTGCTGTACGACGCCACGACCACAAGTCTACTACACGTGTTCTACACCGGTTCCATTATGATGGCCAAAGCCTTCTAGTCAGGTAAGGTTATAATTTATTCATACTAACATTATACACTAACCGACTGATTATGGTTTAAGTTAAATAATAACGGGAACCGTTTAATTATGTTATAATCAAATAAATAATTATAACTCCTAAAATTTGCATTAAAGATATATTACTGGTGACATTAAATTAAACACAGTTCACTCTGAACTTAAAAGCAAGTAATAAGCAAGTTATTAACATAATTATAATACAGTCGACATTAAATTAAGAATATAAATAATTTTTTCAGCGATAGATTTTCCACGGGGGGAGCGGGACCACACTCGTGTCTACTCTTAGAGGAGCTGGGTGGTTAGATCTTCATGTGTCCTATGATATTGGCATAATCTGGAGGTAAGCGAACCACTGGTGCTCTAATGGTGGTGCCTAGGAGCTCATGGGGGTATTTTAATGGGTAGCAGGTAGTTGGATATTAGTAACTGGGGAAGGAGTGTCACGAATGTAGAGATGTTCCACTGGATGTGTGAATAGCCGACTTCACACAGGCTTTGGCAAGGGACATCATCTCGTCCGCCTAAGACTGTACCTGGGGTGTGGCGTCAGTTTGTTGGTGTTGGCAGGTAGAATATGTGGGCGGGTGTGGACTGCAGTGAGGGTTTTTGAAATTGAAATTGAAATTGAAATACGTTTATTGATGTAAAATACACACAAAGGGATGAGGTAGCTCAAGCTATTCTCACCCCGTTCAGTACATCGTGTTAATACATACATAGACACACATCACAAACAATAATCATATTACCAAACATTCTGAGAGATAAACATATACATTTCCTCCTTCACAAGTAGTATGATATCAGACGTACACAAATACTTTTATGACCTAGGTATACTGTATAGACAATTTGCAAGAGACATGCAGATAATTCAATAAAATATTACAGTCTTGGTGCAAAATTCTTATATCTCTCAAGAATTTCATCAACCTTTCCGTTGTGACACATCCAGGCTATTTGTTCAGGAACAGTCCTTATCTTAGTGTTTCTATATACATTAATCAACGGACAATCAAGAACATAATGGGCAAGGGTGTGAGACCTTAACATACCACATAGTTTACACTTCGTGTCATTATCATGAACACCTATCCCATATTCCCAGTAATATTTGTACCCAAGCCTGAGCCGCATGTACACAGAGTCACTCCAAGCATTTCTCCTTTTACCATAAGTGAAATGGGTGTTTTGACTCACATACATGTAGTGTTGCATGGTTTGACTTCTCTCATACATTAGATCTCTCCTCTCCGCTCCTGCCTGTGCCTGAATATTTCTGATTTTGCTTCTAATTTGTCTCATTGTGAATTCACATTCAATGTCAACTTGTGGTTTTGATGTGGCACGTTTGGCCAAGTCATCCGCCACCTCGTTGAGCACTATTCCAACATGAGATGGAATCCACATGAATTTCACACTATGTCCTTTCAGCTGTATCTCAGTTATTCTTCTCTTACAATCCTCAACTATGGAGATGAAGACTGGGTTTCGACTGTTTAAGGACTCAAGTGCTCCTCGGCTATCGACAAATACAAAAACATTTTTGTCGTCATGACGTACTTCCTCCAAACACGCCAGAATGGCCTGCAGTTCAGCTTGTGTGGATGATATATAATTACTAAGCCGGAGTTCAATTATCCTGTCCACAGTCCCAAACTCCGTATATCCCTTATTAGGACACCACACCCTGCCCTGCCATCCTCCGCCACCGACCCGTCACAATATACATGTAAACTGTTGCCTCTTGGTAACCGAGATATCATGCTTCCATACAAACACCGTAATTGTCCCGGTTCATGATGAATCTTTTTCACCTTGAGGGGTACAATTTCGACGTCTATTTTCTGTACTTTCCATGGAGCAGACATATTACACTGTCGAGAGGGTTTACAGCAGTCAAGTACATCGTATTCCCTGAGGTCATGAGCTAATCCCCTCGTGTAGCGTGTCTCCCTCAGTTTCCTGGAAGTGTGTACGTCACTCAGGCAGGTCTGAACGCTCTCAAACAGCTTATCCCCTCCTTTTCTCCGCATGAAACGAATAGATACTCTAGTGTTAATGTCACGGACTCTATCACACACACTCTGTAAATTTAATTCCATTCTCATTATTTCAATCATTGCATTTCTTTGACATCCAAGAATAATCCTCATAGCCTCGTTCTGTATCAGCTCTATTTTTTTAAGTCTG
The DNA here is from genome assembly GCA_020271785.1 of Procambarus virginalis. NCBI lineage: Eukaryota > Metazoa > Arthropoda > Malacostraca > Decapoda > Cambaridae > Procambarus > Procambarus virginalis. The sequence goes on from WNGS01163699.1 coordinate 43,458, forward strand.
CCTTGGCCTGTGTAAGACAAAACGGGTGCTGCGTAGTCTATCAGGGACCGAACAGTGCTTATGTATAACATCCGCAAGATAGGTACCCCAACACCTTTACCAGAAAAAGCCAGTGCTTTTAGAGGATGCAGACGGGCTTTACATAAGGTGCTGATATGATTTATTTCAGCATTTTACTCTCACATGTGTATCCAACATACATGCCCAGATACTTGTACTTCTGAACACGGCTCAGTTCCACACCATTTAGAGTAAGTGTTATATTTCTTCGTTTCCTATACTCATATTTGGTTTTATCTGCATTTATAACTAAGCCTAACTTGTGACAGGTTGTACCAAGTATGTTAAGAGCAGTTTGAATTTTGTTCCCAGAAGTGCCTTGTATAAGAATGTCATCAGCATATATGATCGTCGTGACCCCTGGAGGATACATCTCTGATGCTAATCTGTTCATTAATACATTGAATAAGGTGGGACTTAATACTCCCCCTTGTGGGGTACCTAACTGAAACATCCGTTCCTCAGACATGTATCCCTGGTAATACACCTGACCTTTCTGCCTTGTAGATAATCCCTTATCCAGTGTAGCAATCTCCCTGTTATTCCCAGATTGGCTAATTCGTATAAGATTACTTCCCCATTGGCTTTATCAAATGCTCCTTGCAGATCAACAAAACTCTACAATTGTCATCCACATTAGACAAACACTTTAAGAGACAATCGGCAGTACTTTTGCCTTTGATAAAACCAAAGAGATTACTGGACATGTTATCACCTACAAGGTAGAGTAGCCTATTTAAATGAGAAAGGCGATAAAATTGCTAAATTGGCAACTAGTTATCCAGTGATTAATAGAACAATCCAACCCTGCCTCGAATACATAAAAAACATCACCAAAACAACTCTCATATCTCAACAAAGCCCATCTACAACGGAGTAGCAAAGGTTCGTCCTCTGCAATATGATATCAGGCCACCAAGTTAAAATGGTTAATACCTCAAAAGGAATCCACAGGGAAAAATCTGTTTGGTTTATAGACTACGTCTAGGTTACAGATGCTACTGGAAGATTGGTTAATCCAGACAGGGAATGCATCTTTTGCCAATCACATCAAAGCCACTACTTCACTATCTCCAGGAATGTGAAGCAACCAACGACCTAAAAGAGCCTTTAAGAGTCCCTGAATCCTGCAGCCATCAACACAGCCACTTTTCTGGTCAAAAGAGGTGTCCAGCAGCTGGACACCTCAAATGCGGTCAAGCAGTATCCTCCCCCGCGATAGCAGCTTGACTATTAAATACAAACTCGGTACACAGTATACTTTTACTAAAAAAAATCTACCATTTATGGCTTTGCATGCCCCGTGCCATCTCTTGGGTGGCTTAATATTCATCAGTTAATCCATTTGGTCCACCACACCCCACACACACACCCCCGGTACACACCAACAGTCCTGACTAATTTCACAAGACATCCATTGCCACTAGGACCCGTTGGGGGTTTAAACAACAACAATGCGCCACAAATGCCTAAAAGTCAGGACTCGCCCCATGAAGGGCCATACTTTTACTAAAAAGCGACGTCTTTAAGATCTTAAAAGAGGCCGTCTGATTACACCCATCGACCTTGGTCAAGAAGGTGAGAATTGTTATCTATTTCTGTGTGGGGGATCTACAAAAAATCGATTGCACACTTAGCACAGTGCACCACTTCTTTCCTCTCTTCCTATATCAGTACATCGCCGACCGAACAGTCTTTATCAGCCGGATCAATCACTGGATCTGTAAAACGACAGCCCATCTCTGCCATCTCTGCAACGGCAATCAACCTGCAATTTCACACTGCTTTCCCGTCAGACAGGAAAGAATCAAGGCCCAGGTTGAAACCAAGAACGCCACCTTCTCAACCCCGCCACCAGAGCCCTGATGCTATACCCAACACCTCAGCTCTCACCAACAACCAGAAGATTCCCAGTCTTACCAAACAGTGGTTCCTCCTACCAGTCAAGCCAGCCTTCACAATGGGGACCCCCCCAGGGGCCCCCAATGGGGACCGACTACCACCGATTCATCAGAGAATTAAATGTGCTGTACGTAGACAATGGCCTGGACCCCATCACAGCCCCTGACGCAAGTCTCACTACCTCCCCTATCACACCCCGGACTTCCAGAAGGTCGACTGCTGTGTCGATATCAACTCAGACGTCAGCTCCACTAAAGACCAGGCTGCAGAAACAGCAGCATCTTCCAATCCAGTCCCCAAAGCTACCTCCATCACCATCTCGGCAGAAGCGCTCGCAGACGTGCTCTTCCGACCACAAACACCACCGACGTTACCGAACCAGCTTCTATCACAACTCGTCGACTTCAGAGCCAGCCTCAACCTCAGGCTATGAGACCAAAACCACTAACAACGAACTACGCCACGGACTCCTCAGACGAGCACATTTTATTAAAAGTTCCATTGCCACGACACTTCCCCTAGTGCGTGCAAGATCTCCTCATGGAGGCCACATCACCGAACTCCAATGACAACACAGCCATGTCAACTAGCAGCAACACTAAGAAAACACGCAAGACCTAGAGGCCTTCATTGACTCACCAGCTCTATAATTGGTATTGCTTGCCCCTCCGTGACCGCCGCCTCCCCCCCCCCCCAAAAAAAAAATCCATCCATTTACAGATCTCCAGTTTCAGCTATTGGTAATAGCTCCAAAGATCCTCCACTTTCGGGCTATTCATGACCGCGTCACCTTTTGGGTGGCTTAATCTTAATCCATTTGGTCACCATAAGACCTACCGACCAAGTCATCAACTACCCATCTGATCATTTTCCACCTTCGGTCATTAATGCACGCGACGCTTTGTTATTTAGAGCAGTGCAGCTAGATCAGTAAATCATCGACAGAGTTCGAGTGCATCACTTTACTACTGGAAAAATGTGGAGATTATACTGCATTTCTGTAGTGATGGCGACTGCAGTTATGAAGGCTTACATCTATGGAAAACATGAGCCTCGGGATCCCGAAGAAAGTTAACTGGAATTCGTTTATGCCAAGGAAACCTTGTAGGAGAGGGCACAGAATAGTTAAGCGAAATCCCAGTTTGCCTTTAGAACTTCAAAATCTATTTCCGGAACATTTAAGAGCGACATAAGTATTTCTGCCCGCGCTGTCCAACTTGCTAGATGTACCACCAGAGGTCGTGAAGGATGCCGACCCCATCCAGATGCTCAACATGCTTAAAGCAAAACGTTCATCAGAAACGTTCGTTTACACATTAAGTTAACCCATGACATGACTTGACATACCACCAGTGATCATAGAGGAAGGCGACTCCCTCATGATGCTCAATTTCTTCGTGGCAAAATATTTGACAGCCAGACACAAACGTTTGCTACGTAAACGTATATTACCTACTAATAATAAATTACAGTATGAAGTGAGGTACAAAGGCTACGACTCCATTTGATCAGTGGATGGATGATGCTGATTTGTTGAAGATATAAAGAAGCCTTTTGTATACAAGTACAGAGTTGGTGGCCTTGCTTAGTAAACTTAATTCATCTGGCAGGAAATAAAATGATTGCTCAGTTTAAAAAAAAAAAACATTCATTGCTTGTCAGATTTAAATTAAAAAAAAATCTGAAAAACAGGCTTCTGGTTAAAAGAAAGTTAAAAAAAGTTAAAGAAATAGAGACACTGCATTTGTGTCTTCAACACGATACAGAACACGAAACAAAGGGTATAAATTGGATAAGTTTTAAATTTAGGAAATAGACCTGGGTAAATAATGGTTCTGTAACAGGATTGAACTCATTTCTTATGTTAATATGAAATCTTAGCTATAAAATGATCTTAGATAGATGGGCAACAGTATGGAAATACCTTATTGAGAAAATGAGCTTATAATGGATAACGCCATTGTACATTAGGCTTGACAGAAGGCAGAATTTTATTCCCCCTTGATATAAATATAGAAAGTGGGAATACTATAACAGAAAACGGGCATATTTAGGGAAGATGAAGAAAGGGTGACTGGCTAGCTGATGACGTCATTGACCATTAGCAATGCCTGTGCAGGATAACCGAGGTAACGAAAAACACACGACTCAAGTGGTGTCCGCTGTAACATGACTTGACTAGTTCACAGGGCAACGAAAAACACACGACTCGAGTCGTGTTCGCTGAAAAAAAGCAAAACGGACACGACTTGAGTCTTCTTACACTACTAGTACTACTACTAGAACTACACTACTAGTAGTTCTTACACTACTTGAGACTCAAGTCGTGTCCGTTTTGCTTTTTTCAGCGGACACTACTTGAGTCGTGTGTTTTTCGTTGCCCCGGTGAACTAGTCAAGTCATGTTACAGCGGACACGACTTGAGTCGTGTGTTATCGTTACCCCGGTGAGATTTGACTGCACCGATATGTCCTCATGTTTTTTCGTTGCCCCGGTGAGATTTGACTGCACCGATATGTCCTCATGTGTTTTCGTTGCCCCGGTGAGATTTGACTGCACCGATATGTCCTCATGTTTTTTCGTTACCCCGGTGAGATTTGACTGCACCGATATGTCCTCATGTTTTTTCGTTACCCAGTGAGATTTCACGGACACGACTTGTCCCCATGTTTTTTCGTTGCCCGCTGACCCATGCACGGGCATTGCTAATGGTCAATGACGTCATCAACTTACCTGGGATTAAAAGGCCGGCTCCTGGCCCCATCATTTTTCGTTGCCTCAGCAACCCGCACAGGTATTGCTAATGGTCACCCGTCTTCATCTCCCCTGTTTTAAGTCCGTTTTCTGTTATAGTGTATTTATTCCCATTTTTTCAATATTTATAGCAAAGGGGGATTCAAATGCTGTCTTTTGACAACTCGTAAGATACGAGCTAGATGGTGTTGAGATTGCAAAGTCGGATTGCGAAAGGGATCTGGGAGTTATGATTAGTAAGAATTTAAAACAAAAGGATCAATGCATGAATGTTCGTAATAAGGCAAATCGGACAAATTATTAATCAAATTTATTAATCGCAGCGTTAGTAACAAGACACCTGGTGTGGTTCTCAAGCTATATCTTGCTCTAGTTAGGCCCCATTTAGATTATGCAGTTCAGTTTTGGTCGCCATATTATAGAATGGATATAAATTCACTTGAACGTTCCAGCGTAGGATGACTAAGTTAATTCCCCAAATTAGAAATCTTTCATATGAAGAAAGATTAACAAAGCTTAAATTGCATTCATTGGAAAGGCGAAGAGTTAGGGGTGACATTATAGAGGTTTACAAGTGGATGAATGGACATAAAGGGGATATTAATAAGGTATTAAAAGTATCAACATAAGACAGAACCCGAAACAATGGGTATAAATTGGATAAGTTTAGATTTAGGAAAGACTTGGGTAAATATTGGTTCGGTAACAGGGTTGTTGATTTGTGGAACCAATTACCACGAAACGTAGTGCAGGTGGGGGGGCCCTCGATTGTTTCAACCGTGGGTTGGACATGTATATGAGTGGGATTGGGTGGTTATAAATAGGAGCTGCCTCGTATGGGCCAATAGGCCTTCTGAAGTTACCTTTATTCTTATGTTCTTATCCTACACTGGACACGTTCAAGTAAATTTATATTCATTCTATAGTACGGCGACCAAAACCGAACTGCACAACCCAAACGGGTCCCGACCAGAGCAAGACAGCTGAAGACCACCAGGTGTCTCGTCACCAACGCCCCGAACAACAAATCCCAGTGCCCTATTACGAACTCCAACGCATTTATTTTTTGTTTAAATTCCTACCAATCAACTCCCAGGTCCCCCTCGCAATCCGACCCCACAACCCCAACACATCCAGTCCCACCCCGCAACTCCACCACCACCCAGCCCCAAAACCTCTCACCTATCAGCACTAAATTGCATCTGCCAATCTTTTGACCATTTCAAATCCGCTGGTTTTAGTTGAGCGCTGGTGGTGCCTCTACAGCTTTGTGTGGCTGACGAGCCCTTTGCTCTCCTGTCAACCTACAAAGGCAGCCAGACTCTTGGAGACTTGAACGAAAACTCACTTTACATCGACAACTTAATCTACGTCTGGCTTTTGGTTGGCCGAAAATTACTAGAAATTCACGAGGCGGGTTTTTTGTGTAATGATATAAAAAAAAAATATTATGGTCCAGGGCGCGCCTGACAATTCAGAAATTGGTATAATTTCTGGATTGCAATCCAAAAGCCCGACTTTGGATTGTCCTGTGCCAACAATAAAAATATCTTCCTTGAATAAAGATATTTTCTTCCCTCAATATATGCCCCTGAATTTCTTCGACAGCAATGCAGCGCATGCGCATCTGACGTTTTCTCATAAGGAGTACTGATGCTGAAGATCCTGCGGACGTCGCCAACACCCGCCAATGGAGCCGTTATTCCGGCAAGCTATACACCCCAACCCTAGGTGGCGGCTATCACTTAGAATCCTGATGGACCGTCTACTGGCACAATTAACAAAAAAAATTCTTGGCTTTAAAGCTTAGAAAGGTCTAATGGAGTCCTCTTTCAGAAGCTGTCAGCTTTGCACACAGAAAAAATCAGGGCCCTTTTATTCGATATACCTATCCTAATCTAGAGACCGTCATCTCTGAACAAGAAAGGAAACAAACGCTTCAAGAAGAGTAATCGGCATTCCAATCTAGGGTCGGTGAATCTTGAGCACGACATGAAAGAGTTTGATCCCTATAAAGCACTATCAGTGTCTTAATCCAGGGAACCCGTCACTGGATAAGCTGTTTCGGGTAGCTACACACTTGATCCCTAGGAGGCTTCCATCGCTTCGAATCGTTCTGTGACGTTTAAACATAAGCAAAACCACCATGATTCCGAAAAAGTCAAGTAAAAAGCAGTACCCGAGTGCAACCTCAGATTCAACGTCCAACACGGCAGAGATTATCTTGAGATGATTTCGGGGCTTTAGTGTCCCCGCGGCCCAGTCCTCCCCCAGGAAGCAGCCCGTGACAGCTGACTAACACCCAGGTACCTATTTTACTGCTAGGTAACAGGGGCATAAGGTGAAAGAAACTCTGCCCATTGTTTCTCATCGGCGCCCGGGATCGAACCCGGGACCACAGGATAACAGTCCAGCGTGCTGTCCGCTCGGCCGACCGGCTCCCCATGATGATAGAGCCCCACAAAATAATAATCATAATACAATTACTACAATTAAGTGTAGGTCGCCTGCGTACTGGGGTGTGCGCAAATCTAGACAGGTGGACAACAATTAGTCTACAACGGTATTTATCAAAGAATTGAAATCTGCAACGTTCCTTCCAAACAAAAGTGTGGCATGCACTCCTGGAGGACGGACACATGAATACAGTCATGTTACATCAACAGCTCTGAGTCTGGGTATTGATGGGTTGTTCCTCACAAAACCGAGGATTTGAGCTGATGGTTGCTCAGAACCTTTAGTTTTCCAGAGAACAAACCCGTGTGCTGCCTGCTGCACCAGTGGCGCCGGCGGCGAGTCTCATGGCTGGTGATCGGCTCATCCTAGTAATGTAGGTCATTATGAGCTTTCTCCACAGCCAATAGTTCATAGTTACGACTACCTTTCACTTGACGCTTCACTGCTCGTAATGTTTATAATAACTTCGTTCAATTCCTAATGGATAGACTTAGTTATTATATAATAATTTTATTAGCGTCTTGGCCTTCACAGACACCTAACACGTTGGATCCCTCACAATTAAAGATTCAAGAACACACTCCTGGTGGGGAGACACATGCAGCCAGAGTGTAACAGCAGCTGTGGAAATCTTTCCACGCATCACTGGATGCTGCGAACCCAGAATGTTTTGTCTAAGAACATTACGTCCAACCGATGTTATGCAGGGATTGTCCACAAGAGCAGCGAGGGCAGCCAAGTACCATATTCTTACATATGTCCTCGACTGTGTACGCCACCAGCAATCTCTAACAGCTTGAAGCCTCACTACTACAGGTACAAACGTTACCATCATCCTCCTCGTGGTGGTTCCTGAACCTCGGGCAGCTGTAAGTGCTTGACCGCAGTGGCCACCCATCTGTGGTCACAGCCACCATCTTGTGTAAATAAGGACACCTGGATGGGGATTTCATTTTCCAGAACATGCTAGTTGTCTGTTTAATTGTCTTCACTGACTAGTCCATGCCTTAGTCCCCATCAATTTGCCTGTCAGTGCCAGAACAGGTGAAGGCCGAGTCTTGGAGACTAAGATTACCTGACCCATCCCTGGCGTGTCCTACATTGGACCAGTTGTCCTCAGGAGAGTCCGTAGGTATAGCACACAAATCTATTATTTAACAACGCACATTTTAGCACTTTGTAGAGATTACTTTGTAGGTAAATGTTCTTTGCTATGAATAGTTGGTATCAGTATCTTGACTGGAACTTTGAAAATCTTTTAAATTTGGGCAAGAGAGTCCATATTAGTGAGGCAAGTCAAAGTATTATGAAAAGGTTCCCCTCGAGAGGGTTGAGTACCCATCCAGATGGATTGATATGTACCTCTCTGTGAATCAGAGCAATCACACTAACGTGATGTATCAATGAGAAAATGAGTTGGAGCCGTTTTGAGGATTCGAACCTGTGTACTGGGCATTCCCTGGCACATGCCCCAGACAACCCGGCCACTACATGGTAAAAGGATTGCAACATGGGATTCTACTGGATCCCCGAGGGTTCCTAAGGCTTTCTCTGCAGCCTAGAGGGTTCAGTAAAACCCAAGGTTGCAATCCTTTAACCATGTCATGGCCTGATTGTCTGGGGCGAGTGCATGTGATTTATTTTGTCTAACGTGCAGATTTTCATTGCGCGAGTTCAAACACGCATTTTAATGTTAATCCTCAAAGTCTAGAGTTCGTTTCTTCATCAGAATAGTATATAACACTATGATTTACACTATTATCCTCAATACTCAATCAACGGTTTGTAAAAAAAAAAAAAAACTTTTCTGAATAATCTATTTCTTTAACGTTATTAGAAAATGCATCATAATACATGATGCTTAATACACTGGATGACGAACACGTCACAGTTAAGTTAGGCAAGTTAGGTTGGGTTCGGTCGTTAATGTACGATTCTTAACGGTTGTTAAAAAAAATGGAGCTCCATCTAACAGTGGAGGAGCTGGTAGATAACGGCAAGAACAGTTAGACAAATGGTGGATTAACAGGGCGATGGATTGCTAGTTGGTGAATGGCGCTTTAACAGGGGGCTTGGAGGGGGACTTGTGTTAATATAACACTTAATTCGCTCTTATACATACAATGGGACTATTTAGGTTAGCTTAGGAGAGTTAGTGATACATAGTCATTATTTACACGTTAAATGTGTAGTGTGGGAATCCTCAATTCCCCTACTATAGTCCTCTGGAACTATTTAATCAATGTCTGGGGCATGGTATCTTACCTGACCGCTGGATACCGACTAATACCACCCATACCCAACCGAAATTCACACAAATTTAGGCCCATATGATTAATTAAATCGGTAAGAGCCGTGAGCAGGAGTTGAACCTACGCTCAGGGGACTCAAGCAAATGCCTTGAACGACATTTGCCAAAGGAATTGCAACTTGAAGATGCTGGGGAGTATTCAGAGCAGAAGTTCGAATCCTGCTCACAAGCTCCTAATTTTCCCATTGATACATCACACCTGTGATTACTTTGCGCCTTCAGACCATCTCTGACATCCTGTATGTTTATAGGACTTGAGAGGATTATACTTAGCAGGTTAATTTTTCAAATTAGACACCAACTTGCTCCTAACCTGCATGGTTTCTTCCCTGGAAGCAGCATTCAAACTTGCTTCGCTGAATATTTTGTTAGACATGGGCCGTGCTCTCAGGTTGTATTTATTGACCTCAAAACTATTTTTGATACAGCAAAAAAGGGAGTTAAATCTTAGAACAATTAGCCTCTTTTGGAGTTTATTGAAGACTTTACATAGCTCAAGGGGGTGCCTTAGTATCAGAACCGCATCATTTCTTTCAAGGGAGTCAAAAGTAAACATTCTGCACCCTTTGATTTAGGTACACCCCAGAGTAGAGTGCTTTGCCCAACACTGTTCAATGTCCTAATGCACAAAAACTGGTATTTCCACACTAGCTGATGAAGCTGTCATCTGTTATGTCGACGACATTTGTGGTGTTCCAAATATCCAAACAAGACTGCAAGCTCTACTTGATTCACTCGCTGCTAAAAGCATTGCATAAAAGCATCGGTCCTAAACTTAATCCATCGCTCTCCCCAAAAATAACCAGTGCGCCTCTAGCTTTCAAAGTTAACCACCAAACCATTGAAACGTAGGTAGCACAAATACCTTGGAGTAGGTATCATCAGTGACATTGTAAACGACCTACATCGTAGGTTAAAAGCCAAATCACGGAAAATACTAATAAGAATATTGGTATATTAAATATGCTAGACTAACATGTTTGTTAGATCCCTAGTTGATTATCATGCCTTGCACTTAGCTTCCCCGCCTGTTTTGAACAAACTAGAAGTAATACAAAATGAAGCCATGAGGGTAATTCTTAGTGCCCCAAGAAGCACAAGAATCAACACGAGGAAAGAACTGAAGCTTCCAACCATACCAGAGAGAATCATTCAAATCAACACGACCTATTCCCTTCAGATGAGACACTTCATCTCTAGCATTGCTCGGAGATAAATTATGTGCCGTTAATACACACACGTAATGCAACATACCACCTCACTCATTGAATAATTAATGGCCAAGTAAAATTGCCTACAATCACATGAAACTGAACACTTATTAAATGTAATATTCCTGTCACTGATATTCCTCTTCATCTGTACACCACAATTCAAGTACCAAATTCAGCCGCCACTAATGTTAGAATCCTGCTCTTCCCAGAGCTATCACACTTTAAATAATTGCCAATAATCAAAATTTTGAAGATCCCACGAGAACTGTCCACATCGATATCACAGTCCAGTCATCTACAGGACGGACTGCAGTAGCATGCAGGTTTTACAGTGTCATGTGAATCCCCTGCATAGCAGTGGAACTGCCTTTTCCCTTCCCCTTCAATGCCTCTGCACTAGAAGTCTACATCTACACCAGCCCAGACGAGTCATCAGTCCTGCCACCTCTCCAACCCCCCCCCCCCCAGGGCCTGGCACGGCCTGGTACGACTCAGAGGCAAGCCTGGTGCCTCTGCTAACCGGTAGTTGGCCCCCACAAACAAGCAGTTAGCCGCCTTCAACTGGCAGTGGTGCAGCTCAACACAAAGGCACCGCCAGCCACAACGAGCAGTTTGCTAGTTGACCAGAGGTCCACCTCGCGTTGACACTGGACGAGTCATCACCACCGGACTATATAAAGGGCGCTTCCTCCCTGGAGAGTGTTGCGGTCGTGGTTTGGGTGGTATTATCGCTGATGGACCACCCAACCCACAACTCGATAGAGTGCTTATATTCCACTAGGAGATCACACCAGGCGCTTCAGGCTCTAGGAGAGGGGCTCAACGTCACACGTTTAGGGGATGCGACTCCAGCACTCAGCCTTGTTGTCACGTGCACACACCCACTCGAGCCGCTGTGACTCCCCACTCTCTCCTTATGGGATATGACTCCTCAATCCCCTTTGTCTTGCTAGACTTCCGTCTTACCCTGTCCACAGTAGTGGTTCCTGTTTCTTGCTCTCTCTCTCTCCTTTACTATTTCCTGGGAAGCCTCACTAGGACAAGGGCAAACACCAGCAAATTTGAACACATTTACTGGACGAAGTACATATACAATACACGCATACATATAATAATAATGAATCCTATACACTATACTATTATAATCAGGTTGCACTCCAACACCATCAGAACTCTTATCATCAACTTGTTAGGTGGTATCCTATCTCTTGGTATTACCTAATATTATCAACCTCCTCAAGTAGATTAAGTCTTACAGTATAATGTTACACTACCATCAAGAGAATGTACACATATATATACCTATAAACATGTACAAGGTAAATCAGCATATGAATGCAATAACATACATATATGTATCAGTATAAATGATCCGTGCCACTCAACGAATCAATCGACCATTCTATCAGTCCTAGAATACATATATATATCTGTAGGTACTCCTGCCTACGTCTGTAACTCAAAACTTCAGTATAAACACTTTGTGGTATAAAAATGGCAAACGATCACTCACCTCTCACTGCGTCTTTCACGCTAATGACAAACACTATCGCCTCCCTACAAGTGATCATTTAGAACTATTTCACTACCCTGATAACTTCAGGTTCCTCAGGGCTTAACCACCAGGATCCTCTGCAGCTCCTCCAGGCTGCTACCATGAAGTTTCCTTGGACAACTATGGTGCTTCTCTACTCCTCCTAGGATCATCCACAGCTCTCCTGGCTGCTGCACCATAAAGTTTCCTCGAATAATTGTGGTACTTCACCACCTCTACAGAAGCACGTGACACTCCTCCTCACTGCCTCACAGATCGAGGTCCTATCCTCCACTGCCTTGGAGTATCATCAACTACTCCCTCTGTGCTGGCTTCGAAGTCCTCAGCAACTTCTTCCCCAAAGACAAACCTGCAACCCATTTGCACTCCAATAAATTGTTTTCCCTTTAACACAAACAAAATTAATCACACAATATCTTTGCCTCCAACCTCTATCTGTCTTCTACAAATAGTGAGAGTGGACTCCCCCGTTTTGGGGCGGGTCCATGCTCCACCTCGCCTGACGGGCCTCACTCACTCTGGGAGGGGCCTCCGCCGTCAGGAGCCGGCTCCTTCAGTTGCCTGCCAGCGCTCAGAGGAGACGGATGTCGCTCCGCGCTCCTCCCACTCCACTCTTATTTCAGGCTTTCTGCCTTACCAAAACATGTTTAACTTGTAAATAAACATTGCTACTGTCGCTGGGCACACGACCAACTACAAGCAAACACTATGAACTGGCTTAAATCGGGCTTACCACAGATTATCTGGTCGAGGGCGTTCCTCCCTCTGACAACGTCTGACCAGGGCGCTTCCCACAGCCCACAAAACTGTCTCTGGGCGGCTTAATACTCTCCCCGCCGTCCAGGACTTGAGACCGCAACGTCTTCAGCTCGACTCCACAGCTGGCACGTCTGCACACTTCTCTTCTCTTAGGAGATATATCACTAGGGGTTCCCTTCTGGCGGGAGCTCGACGAAGCGCGGCTTTCCCCCTGCGATGTCTGGCCTCAAGTGAGGTCAAAGCCCTCCTAAAGCGAGCCTCACACCTCCAGCCAATTGTCCACATCTCCTAACCAGTCATTTATCTGTTTTCTTGTTCATTGCCCATAATCTCAAATTTTTATTTAAATCGACCAAACTATCTTACCTATGTATTATCGCCTCTATGATTCCTGGACCTTCCAGTTAGGTCAGGCTTGCTGAATAACTCTCAAAGAGGGAGACTCTTTTCTCCTGCAGGCTGAGATCATAACAAGAGCCAGTCTCTCCCTTAGTGCTCTAGGATCACCGTGTCTCTCAACCGTCATCCGCCTTCAGCCAACGTCGCGTGATTGATGCCAGGGTGGTATGGTAGCTGTCTTCAGTACACCAGTATATCTTTATGCTTCTCTTCATTGCTTATACTGTAGTTTATTTTTACATTTAAGATCATACTAACTTGTTCACCTTTACATTACATGATAGCCAAGCATTTTCTGGGGCATTCATGTTCATTAATATTTCAGTAAATTGTTTAATTTGATTTTTATTTGTTTCCACCTGCGACTTACACACTGCAGGGCCAATAGCAGCATTTTTTTTCATTATGTACGGGAAGCCATACCATCTTGGTTCAGTATAGCTGCGATACCACAACCCATCACAACAAACAATATCAATCAGGTTAAACAACTAGCTTCACTACAACTAGCTACAAATACATTAAACGTCACACGAGGAGGAATAATTGTGCTTCAAAGTCTGCTCTTGAAAAGGTTTCATGCACGGCCGACAAAGATTTATAATTTGACTTAAAATAACCTGCTCACTGCACAGTATAAAGTGTTTAGAATCTCTTGTATTGATACCATTTCACATATATAACCCCACCATAATGACAAACATTACAGCCAAATTTGCGTGTAAGAATGATGGTTTATTAAACCTACGTACCCCTCCCCCATCTCTTGTCAAAAATTTGTTCTCAACACAAGTCTAATAGAGAAATTACCGACTCCCAACGGCCTGAAAGCACCGGTATAGAAACCTGTGATTTGTTTAGATCCGAAACCTTTGTAAATGGGCATCACAAAACGTCCACCAGACCGACGCTGAAAATCTGAGTCAGGCCCAACCGACATGCACAAAACTTTAACATACTGAGAAGCTGCACATTAACCACAATATATCAAGGGAACACTTGTCAGTAGAATCTGTAAAAGCCATCGACACACTGGCTTGACCACCAGAAAATGAAAATAATGAATGACCTTCCACTTCCGACCAAATATTTGACAACTACAAATTGAAAGCAAGATTCCCCCAACTACACACTGACTGCTTTGACTGTAATGCTGCAGTGCCACAAGGCTGTGTAGTCGCGCCAACATTACAACACACTACAGATGTAAGGAAGGGGGAGGAGTGGCAGCCTTGCTGATAAAGAACTGGAGTTTCGAAGAGATGGATATCCCGGGCTGCGTGGAGTTCACATACTACATAACAGGCATCGTGACGATGGGAGGACCAAAAATAGCAGCTGTGATATACAACCCTCCTTTTAAATGACAGACAAGATTATGACAAACATAGCAGTACCTACTATAACTGAAAGGGCAGATTCTCGCCTGTTATAAATCTATCCCAAATTCTAATCATGGACACTTCAACCATGGATAGATACACGAACCGTATAGTTGTACAACGCAAGCTGAACTATTGGACATAACACGAAGCCTTTTAAACCAACATGTAAGAGGACCCACGTGACGAGTAAATGATGAAATCACTTTACTACCTATAATTCACTAAATGATTCACATGAGGGAAATTAAGTCCGAAGCCCAATGGGACTGAGTGATCACTATTGACCTTTGAATATATGGTGGTAGTATGGATAACTTATGGAAGGGACCAGAAGTCCAAAGTCTGGCATACTGAAAGGGAAATAAGGAAGCTATTATATAAATACCATAGGTAGCAAATCTCAAGGATAAAAGCTTCACAGACATGAACGACTAAATCACCCATTAGAATAAGGAGAGGGCACAAGTTTGTCCTGGTATGAGAGAACGGAATTTCACGACTTAAGGTATGCGAGAGAGTATGACCAGACGTATATCTGTGTGGAATCTCCAGGAGTGCACATCCATCCGTGCACTCTGTCTCCTCTGGTCTGGGACCAAGGTCTGCCTCGCTGGTACCTATGGGCAGCCTTCTGGCTGGGATGGTCAAGGATATTATAGGAGTCATTGCAATGCCTTTATCATAAAGGATGATTATGCAAGTCAGTGGAACTCAGTGGTTCCAGTCATAGATAACTTAGGTAAGTTTCGTGCTCCCAGGCCAGAAGGGTTCACTCATGTTAAGGCAGGTCCACTAACCTCCCTTGTTACTTTTCTATGACAAAAATTACTTGTGTATGGTATTACCATTGGTTTAGGCATTATTTGTTTGCTATTTGTCTATTCGTTCACAAAATCATTGGACAAAAGGAAACTAGACCAAATGATGTTTTTTCAGACAGGGGCAACCCGGCCAATACCATGCAACAAGCACCGAATTGAGAGAACCCATCAACGGCATCAACTGAGAGAACCTGAAGCCAGGGTGTCTGCTCTAACCTTGCCTGTATGTGGTGATAAAACTAGTACTCCAAGCAGACCTAGATAAATTATGGACTTTGACTAAGAATTTAAAGTACCCAGTCCATACTCCAAACTCTTCACTAAGGGACCCAGGATACAACAGTTAATTCATGCATGTCGAATGAAAGAATAAAAGCTCAAATTAATAAAGTGAGATGGCAAACAGACCGGAGACAACGACAGGCCAAGATCAAGAGGCTAAGAGGAGGAGACGCCTGGTCACCAGGACCAGTTCCACGACAAAGCAGCTATAGCTACAACAGAGATCATGGAATGATCTGCGGGTTTTTGATACCCGCAGATCATTACCCCCCCCCCCCCCGCGGAGAGCGGGCCGTGGTTCTACCCCCAAAATAGAAACCAGGTCAACTGATTGAACACAATTTGAGACAAACATGGGAACGATCGCCAAGTTTAACATTGACCTCGTACAGGAGAATTAGATTTTGAAGACTAACACTACAGACGAGAGAATTTAGATTAAGAGGAGAGCTACAGAAGAGACGACGACTACGGGTACAACGGCTAAAATATATTGGTACAACAACAAAAGGATGTATAGTCCCATACAAAGAATGTTCCTTCGAATATTCTGTTGACAGTGTTACGACCTGGTTGGTCTATGTGATAATAAACAAGCCATTTGGGGCATTCCTTAACCTAAAGCCAGAGACTGAAGTACACGACCCACTTTCTGTCGGCCCTAAACTCAAGCAGACCAGGGAAGCTGTCAAAGCATTGACAATTTGTTGTATTAAATTAAGGATAAAGTTACGGGAAAACGAGGGGATGGTCGAGTCTGCAGGACCACAAATAAGGCACTAAGAACAGTGCCTCGTATATGCAACTGAGGTCACACTCTTCATGGTGGACAACAAATCGTACTGGCAGATTAAAGGGATGATGATCGGAGCAAGTGTTAGTGTTGCTGTGGCAGAAATATTTATGCACACAGTATTTGAAGGCCTCCATACACTATAGTGAACACCAGCCACACTACTCAACTTGTCCTCACACCAGACTCTTTAGAACAGCGGCCGACCCATGAGACGTTCATGAATTTTATCACCCTGTTAAAAATACGTTTGTTCCCATACATTATTAAAAAAAATCAATGCATATTTTGCGTACATAACACAAAAATCAAAGTACATTTGGCGTACATTATGTGATTAGGTTCTTACTGGAAATTATTTGTGTCTGTAGTACACTAGTGAAGCATTTACAGACTTGCTATTCGAGAAGCGGATGTCAGTGAATCAATGTTCAAGAATAGTACATGCATCGCCTAGACCGTCCTCATCAATAAATGACAAATGATTGTTAATCCAGCTGACAAACCTCTTGTTTATCAATGAAAAACAGGTTTACACACAACGCATCCTCTGTCTGGTAATTCCATCCAGTGGTCGACCCCAAAGATGCATTCATATTTTTAAACATGCCGTTCATTCAAAATTGGAATTCTCAAATATAAATTAATGTTATATATTAGGATAAAGTGCATATTCGGCCATTGTTTTAGTTAAGCGTTTAGTTTCTCTTGTAATAATCTTTTTATCTGTAGCACGTGGGTGAAACATTTACAACATTGTGGTTCAAACAAACGTCGCAAGCTAAGCACTGTTCAAGAAATGTTTGAACGTCAGTTGTTAGTCATGTGTAAACAGTTTTTTCCATCCATAAAATTAGGGTCTGGCGGGTGCATGAAATGGACTTTAGCCTTTGTTTATGAGAACGAGCCGTTACAAAGTTCAACTGATCACGTTCGAGATATTCTCGAACAGTGCTTTGCTGATGACCCCCTGCTCGAATTCCAAAGTTATAACTATCACCCAACGTAATTCTAATACATACAATGGGCAACAGAATCTCAAAACCTAACCTATGGCTAACTTTACACTGAAACTATAATATGAACTCATGAGAAACCAGTCATTTAATGCATAATACGTTAATACCGATGATTGCATATGAGGAGGGGGGGGGTGTAACTGCCACCAATAAATCCTGGCCCGAGGACTGGACGCTGGAAACGAGTATTTGTCCTTTGTTGAGTACAGGCCGCTTTACTACAGTTCAAGCCGTCCACGAATGGGCGAAGTTCACCCAGATCTGAAATTTACCATCCAGGGGTGGGCAACCTCTGGCACGCGTGCCAAACTTGGCACGCCAATGACTTTCTCTGGCACGCAAGAGCATTCTGGAATTATGTAAAATAAAGAAAACCCTCTAATTTTCATAAAAAAAAAAAATCCACTGAAGATTTTTATTATGTCCATTGTCTTGTCACCCTTACCTCAAACATTGGCTTATTAAACTTATTGATTGGTATTAGAATAAACGTACGTATGCTTTACTACAAAGTTTGTGTGTGCTATAATATTAACAGGAAATAAATAATTCTTTAAATACTCGCATTTCAGTAGAAGTAGGCTAATTAATTTCTCGTCACTGCACTTCACAAAGACAACACAATCAGTTATCATTGCTATTCATTGGAGTTACTCATCATATACTATTTTGACTTTTGATCTTCCTTCTCTTCCACGCATATCAATATATTACTTATTTTAATTTCATGCCCTTTACAGATTGTACAGAATGTCACCACCACCCGCTAAGAAACTATGTCAGTCAAATGAAGAGGATATTAGAGAATTTAAGGAATACTGGACTGAAAAGTTTGGCATGATTAAGAAGGATGATAGAGCTTTATGCATTTTCTGTTCTGACACAGTTGTTTGTAGAACTTCTTCTGTAAAGACACATTTTGAAAATGTTCATAAGAACTTAGCAATAAAACTGAGGAGGAACAAAGAGAATTAATTTCTCGTGAACTGAGCAAGACAAAAACACAAGCTGAAACTTTTATGAATTATATTTCAGGTAGGCCCAGTTCCAACTTAGTTGCTGCTAGTTTTGAAGTTTCAAAAGTTATTGCCCAACACGGAAAGCCTCTCTGTGATGGGGAGTATATTAAAGAAGCTTGGCTAGAATGTGCACCTTTTCTTTTTGACAACTTTTCAGAAAAGAAAAAGATTATTCAGCGCATTAAAGATTTGCCTGTGAGTAGGAAAACAGTTAAGGATAGGATACTTAAGTTGGAAAGAAATACAGCTGAACAATTGACAAAAGATTTGTCTTCATGCAAGTTTTTTTCTATTTGTGTTGATGAAAGTACAGACATTACATCATCAGCTAGTCTAGCCATATATTCTAGATTTTGTAGGGGTGATGAAGTATGTGAAGAGATGGTTGCTCTTGCATCACTACCTGAGCGTACTACCGGGGCTGAAATATGTAAAACAGTTGTGAACGAATTCTCTACTCGGCAAATTGACATTTCAAAAGTAGTATCCGTCACAACAGATGGTGCCCCAAACATGACTGGTGAGAAGGCAGGATTTTTAAATCTTTGTGCAAAAAGTGTTGGTCATCCACCGATTGGCTTCCATTGCATCATACATGAGGAGGCTTTGTGTGTAAAAGCTGGCCTAAAGGAACTGCAAGAAGTGATGCAAACAGTTACCAAGGTTGTTAATTACATTTGTGGTCGGCCTTTAAATAAAAGACAATTTCAAACTCTACTGGATGAGGTAGAATCTGTGTATAAAGGACTGAAAATGTACAACCATGTTCGTTGGCTTAGCAGAGGCTTGGTTCTGAAACCATTTATTGAATGCTTAGATGAGATAAAGCTCTATTTGAACGACCAACAAGTGTCATACCATGAATTTTCTGACATCGTGTGGGTTTGTAAACTGATGTTTTTTGCAGATTTTTGTGAACATTTAAATGAATTGAATATTAAGTTACAGGGCTCTGGTAAGACACTTGATGTTATGTTTTGTTACATAAAAGCTTTTGAAATGAAGCTTAAAGTTTTTAAGAGGATGTAGATAATGAGAGATTTAGATACTTTCCAAACCTAAAGAGGTACATCAGTGATCTAAAAGATGACAGAACAGACCACAAATGTCTTCAAAAGCTGTTTGTAAACATTATCGAGTCAACAGTTTGGCAGTTCTCTACAAGATTTGCCAAATTCAGAGAACTGGAAGACACAGTAAAGTTCATCAAGTTTCCAGACAGCATCAAAATGGATGAACTAAACTTGCAAATGTTTTCATGGATAGACATGGATGATTTTGAGATGCAGTTGATTGAATTTCAGAGTAGCTCAATTTGGAAGCAGAAATTTGTTGACCTTAGAGTTGACGGAAAATATTGAAAGAGAGAGATTAGAGATGAAAGTAACAAAGAGAAATGCGGAAAACGAAGTATTAAGGACTTGGAATACTATTCCAGAAAATTATGTCTGTTTAAAAAACCTTGCAACAGCATTGCTAACCATGTTTTCGTCTACATATGCTTGCGAATCTTTGTTCTCAATTATGAACTTTGTTAAGTCTCGTAACAGGAGTAGCATGACAGATGAAACTAGCGCTGCATGCATATCTCTCAATGTTACTAAATATAAACCCGATGTAAAATCTCTGTCATCAGTTATGCAGCAGCAGAAGTCTCACTGACAGTATATAAAAGGAGTCACAAGTTTTTTATCTGTTGTATTCTATTAAAGTCACAAAAGCTTAAAGGCTGTTGAAATGTACTTCTGAAGGTTAAATAATTTTTTTTGTTTTTTTACACTATGTTTTTTACTGCACTGAGGTAATTTATTATTTTTTCGTTTAAAAAGTTCTTAAGAGATACCAAATATGTTCTAAAAAAATGGTTGGCACGTGGAAAAAGTTTGTGTCAGAGACTTGGCTGATTTTGGCACGCACTCTCAAAAAGGTTGCCCACCCCTGGTCTAAAGATAATACAACTTTGCCTACTGCCCAAATTACCATCCAGAATAAGAGGGCCAAGGTCCATACCCGAAGGTTGTTTGACCAAGGGTCCCAGAGAACATTTGTCACTAAAAGGTTGGCAGATGAACTACAATTAAAGCCTGTAGCCCAGACGACAATCAACATCTCAGGGTTTATAACAGATGCAAGACCTCAAGTCTACCAGGTGGTACAACCATCAGTACGTTTAGGCAGGTACGTCTGTCAAGTACAAGCTATTGTGGTGGACAAAATACCAGTAGACCTACAAGTTCAAGGTCTGAGAGCACAGCCAAATTCCTGAGAAATAGAGGAATAAAATTGGCAGATAATATTAAGTCTGATCACCTCACCGACTTCGATCTCCTTGTAGGGACAGACTACTACCATCGATTCATCGGTAGCCCTACTAAATATCAGGGCATAACCATGCTAAATTCTGCAGGTGGCAAATTACTCTCAGGCCCAGTATCAAGCCTGAGGAGACCTATGTCTGCAGATAAACAATACCAGTAGAAATCTAAATTTGTCAGCTGATTATATTTCTCCAGAAGCATTATACTAAGGAGATTACAGCTGACTATACCAACAGAGGTTGATGTTAATATCATCATTCAAAGCTGAAGATGAGTTCATGAGGCCTTCAGTGGCAAATCAGTGAACAGTAGCCTAAACAGCTACAAGTCACATCGACCAATGTCACTGAACCCACTGCAGTCTCAGAACCATACTTAGCTTTAGTGATGGGCTATTCAATCCTCTGAATCAATTAACTAAATTAAACCCCAATAAATCTGACGACTGATTTTGATACATTTATTATTTAATCAAGATGAATTCCATGGGCCTCAGTGTTTATATATCAGTGACCAGTTACCTGAACAAGCTTCAAGTTATATCTAATGTCACTGATCTCACTGCAGTCCCTGAATCATACTTGACTGTAGTACTTGATCACATTCAGTCTTCTGGGTTAAATAATATGTATTTAGGCTATAATTTTAGCCTTTCAAGAGTTAACAGGGAAATGAAATCGCATTAGACTTCTAAACCCTGCAACTCGAGTACGGGACATCCGTCCTGTACGAACAGACGCACAAATGTGTGATTACTAACAACTAACATCAAATTAATCTAATAATTCGAAGGAGGAGTATCGGTGTTCGTCTGTTCTAAATAAGACTTCGACCCGTGAGCAGCCCCCGGGAATTATGTCGGAAAATCCAACACCATTTAATAATATTACATGCAATTGCAGATAATACTGCTGCGTTCTATACACAAGTTAACCCATTGAAAATTTAACTTGTAGTGGAATTTTCCGTCTATAGAAAACGGGATATCATTGCCACATACTATATAAATTCACCAGCTATTGTGTTGGGAATTATTCTTAAATACATTAGTCTTTGGACTTTTACCATCATAAAAACATCTCATTTTAATTAACTTAATTATTAGTATCAAAATAGAGTAAATGTGACCCTTCATCAGGTACTGACATTTGGACAGTAAGCCAGGAGCGTCAGTAGTAGGGAGTGGTCAGCCATTGTTATTAGGACCGCAGAGGCGCAGGGAGCAAATTCGGCTCCTATCTTTCTCTTGGACAAAGTGTAGTGGAGATCAGAGTAGTGGTCTTCCATCATCAACACGCAGTCAACAATAAACAAGGAAGTGTCTCTACCGAAACCCATTTATCTAATCATTTTGGCCATTAATGTCAGTAGATAGGGCGAACCGGTTAGAATGCGAAATCGCCTCATACTAAAGGTAATTAAGCCTTGGTCCTTATGATTATAATATACAGTTTTTCTCTGATATAGCTGTCATATATTAGGATTCTGGCTTTACAGCTAGCACCTTTGACAGGTACAAGAAGAGGAAGCAAGACTTGGTATCATTACTGGGGTTGATGGAAACTGCCTCAAAATAGGATAATTTGGTGTCTACATCCTAGTTATACCTGGTGACTAAGCTGCTGTACAATAAGATAAGGACCTCCTCAATGTATATAATATATGTAGTTAATACTGTAGTTTGATTGGCTGCATATATATAAATTCAATATAANATGCCCGTGCCACCTCTTGGTGGCTTAATCCTTATCAACTTCCCTCATCACAACACCATTTGGTCCGGAGACATCTCCCGTCACGGCAGGGTGCAGTTGCGCCCTCCACAGATCTCCAGTATCATCTTTTGATACTGGTAATGGCTAAAAGGGCCCCACTTACGGCTATTCATGCCCGTGCCACCCTCTTGGTGGCTTAATCTTTATCAATCAATCAATTCCCTCATCAAGTTTCAGCACCGCTCCTGTGCCAGGTAAGTCCTCTCGGGCTCACCATAGCCCGTGCTACTTGGACTTTTTAGTTCCTTGTAGCTGAAACTTAAACAACAACAACTTTCCCTCACCACAGCCCCGCTCCAGTGCCAGATAAGTTTACTACGGGTTCACCATATCTCGCTCGTGCTACTTGGGACTTTTGTTCCCAGTAGCTGAATCTTAAACAATAACAACTTCCTTCATCACAATCTACTTGAGAAACGTCCAGACGGACCGAAACGTAGTCGTCCCTTCACCTTCTAGTGTGTGGTCTGGTCAATATACTTCAGCCACGTTTTGTGACTCATCGTCTGCATGTACGGAGAATCTAAGAAATTGAATTATGATCCAGTAATATTTATTTTAAATACATTAGATGAGAAATCCTCTGTACCGAAATGGGTCATTGGATGACCAAGTTAATAATAACCCTTCAGGAGCTATTATCGCCCTGTTAGTTTTGGGGCGAAGATGGAATTTCCATTCGCGTTACTTACAATAATCCCTATCTTATTTTGAAGACTATTGAGTATACATGTTCACAAAACGCAGAGTACGGACTCCTATTATTGTATAAAGGAGTATTATACAATATAGGAGTATGAAATCCTACTATTTAGGCAGTTGATATTGGTAAGGATTGTGATGTGTACCTTGACTTTACCAAAGCTGGAATTGGGGGTGCTATATTAAGTTGGATTAGGGCATGGCTATTCCAAAGAAAACAGAGTGGAGTACCTCAAGGCTCTGTCCTGGGACCTCTGTTCTTTATAATATATATAAATGATTTAGATTCAGGTTTGAGTGACAACATTTGCAAATTTGCCGATGACAAAAATCGGTAGGGAAATTAACACGGAAGACTCGCTATCACTTCAAGTCAATCTAAATAGGGTTTTGAAATGGTCAAAAGATTAGCAGATTGTCGTGGTAGGAGTTGTTTGGTGGTGTTACCGCTGACGGACCACCCAACCCACAACTCTACAAATGCTCATATTTCACTAGGAGATACTAGGCACTTCTGGCTCTTGGAGAGGGGCTCAACGTCACACGTTTAGGGGATGCGGCTCCAACACGCAGCCTTGTTGTCACGTGCACACACCCACTCGAGCCGCTGTGACTCCCCACTCTCTCCTTATGGAATATGACCTCCTCAATCCCCTTTGTCTTACTAGACTTCTGTCTTACCCTGTCCACAGCAGTGGTTCCTGTTTCTTGCTCTCTCTCTCCTTTACTATTTCCTGGGAAGCCTCACTGGGACAAGTGCAAACACCAGCAAATTTGGATACATTTACTGGACGAAGTACATATACAATACACGCATACATATAATAATAATGATGAATCCTATACTCTGTACTATTATAATCAGGTTGCACTCCAACACCATCAGAACTCTATCCTCAGCTTGCTAAGTGGTATCCTATCTCTTGGTATTACCTAATATTATCAACCTCCTCAAGTAGATTAAGTCTTACAATATAATGTTACACTACCATCAAGAGAATGTATACATATATATATACCTATAAACACATAAGGCAAATCAGCATTTGAATGCAATAATATATATATATATATATATCAGTATAAATGATCCGTGCCACACAACGAATCAATCGACCATTCTATCAGTCTTAGAATACATATATATCTGTAGGTACTCCTGCCTACGTCTGTAGCTCTAAACTTCAATATACACTTCTTGACACAAATGGCAAACGATCACTCACCTCTCACTGCGTCGTTCACGCTAATGACAAATACTCTCACCTCCATACAAGTGATCATTTAGAACTATTTCACTACCCTGACAACTTCAGGTTCCTCAGGGCTTAAACACCAGGATCCTCTGCAGCTCCTCCAGGCTGCTACCATGAAGATTCCTTGAACAACTATGGTGCTTCCCTACTCCTATTAGGATCATCCACAGCTCTCCTGGCTGCTGCACCATAAAGTTTCCTCGAATAACTGTGGCACTTCACCACCTCTGCAGAAGCACGTGACACTCCTCCTCACAGCTCGAGGTCCTCTCCTTCCCTGCCTTGGAGTCTCATCAACCACTCCCTCTGTGCTGGATTCGAAGTCCTCAGCAACTTCTTCCCCAAAGACAAACCACAGATTATCTGGTCGAGGGCGCTTCTCCCTCTGACAACATCTGACCAGGGCGCTTGTCACAGCCCACAAAACTGTCACTGGGCGGCTTAATACTCTCTCCTCGCCGTCCAGGACTTGAGACCGCAACGTCTTCAGCTCGATTCAACAGCTGGAACGTCTGCACCTTCTCTTCTCTTGGAGATAATATCGCTAGGGGTCCCTTCTGGCGGGAGCTCGACGAAGCGCGGCTTTCCCCCTGCGAAGTCTGGCCTCAAGTGAGGTCATCGCCCTCCACAAGCGAGCCTCACGCCTCCAGCAACTTGTCCACATCTCCCAACCGGTCATTTATCTGTTTTCTAGTTCATTGCCCATATTCTCAAATTTTTATTTAAATCCAACACACCATCTTACATCTGTGTTATCGCCTCTATAATTCCTGCACCTTCCAGTTAGGTCAGGCTTGCTGAATAACTCTCAAGGGGGAGACTCGTTTCTCCTGCAGGCTGAGATCATAACAAGATGCAGTTTAATGTTGATAAATGTTAAGTTCTGAGGCTAGATAATGATGATACAGTTGCAAGATACGAGATAGATGGTGTTGAGATTGCGAAGTCGGATTGCAAAAGGGATCTAGGAGTTATGATTAGTAAGAATTTAAAACAAAAGGTTCAATGCATGAATGTTCGTATTAAGGCAAATAGGACACAGATTTATTAATCGAAGCGTTAGTAACAAGACACCTGGTATGCTTCTTCAACTATATCTTGCTCTGGTTAGGCCCCATTTAGATTGTGCAGTTCAATTTTGGTCGCCGTACTATAGAATGGATATAAATTCACTTGAACATGTCCAGTGTAGGATGACTAAGTTAATTCCCCAAATTAGAAATGTTTCACATGAAGAAAGATTAACAAAGCTTAAATTGCATTCATTGGAAAGGCGAAGAGTTAGGGGTGACATGATAGAGGTTTACAAGTGGATGAATGGACATAAAGGGGATATTAATAAGGTATTAAAAGTATCAACATAAGACAGAACCCGAAACAATGGGTATAAATTGGATAAGTTTAGATTTAGGAAAGACTTGGGTAAATATTGGTTCGGTAACAGGGTTGTTGATTTGTGGAACCAATTACCACGAAACGTAGTGGAGGTGGGGGGGCCCTCGATTGTTTCAACCGTGGGTTGGACATGTATATGAGTGGGATTGGGTGGTTATAAATAGGAGCTGCCTCGTATGGGCCAATAGGCCTTCTGAAGTTACCTTTATTCTTATGTTCTTATCCTACACTGGACACGTTCAAGTAAATTTATATTCATTCTATAGTACGGCGACCAAAACCGAACTGCACAACCCAAACGGGCCACGACCAGAGCAAGACAGCTGAAGACCACCAGGTGTCTCGTCACCAACGCCCCGAACAACAAATCCCAGTGCCCTATTACGAACTCTCACACATCTATTTTTTGTTTAAATTCCTACCAATCAACTCCCAGGTCCCCCTCGCAATCCGACCCCACAACCCCAACACATCCAGCTCCCACCCCGCAACTCCACCACCACCCAGCCCCAAAACCTCTCACCTATCAGCACTAAATTGCATCTGCCAATCTTTTGACCATTTCAAATCCGCTGGTTTTAGTGGAGCGCTGGTGGTGAGTCTACAGCTTTGTGTGGCTGACGAGCCCTTTGCTCTCCTGTCAACCTACAAAGGCAGCCAGACTCTTGGAGACTTGAACGAAAACTCACTTTACATCGACAACTTAATCTACGTCGGGCTTTTGGTTGGCCGAAAATTACTAGAAATTCACGAGGCGGGTTTTTTGTAAAATGATATAAGAAAAAAATATTACGGTCCAGGGCGCGCCTGACAATCCGGAAATTATACTAATTTCTGGATTGCAGTCCAAAAGCCCGACTTTGGATTGTCCTGTGCCAACAATAAAAATATCTTCCTTGAATAAAGATATTTTCTTCCCTCAATATATGCCCCTGAATTTCTTCGACAACAATGCAGCGCATGCGCATCTGACGTTTTCTCATAAGGAGTACTGATGCTGAAGATCCTGCGGACGTCGCCAACACCCGCCAATGGAGCCGTTATTCCGGCAAGCTATACACCCCAACCCTAGGTGGCGGCTATCACTTAGAATCCTGATGGACCGTCTACTGGCACAATTAACAAAAAAAATTATTGGCTTTAAAGCTTAGAAAGGTCTAATGGAGTCCTCTTTCAGAAGCTGTCAGCTTTGCACACAGAAAAAATCATGGCCCTTTTATTCGATATACCTATCCTAATCTAGAGACCGTCATCCCTGAACAAGAAAGGAAACAAACGCTTCAAGAAGAGTAATCGGCATTCCAATCTAGGGTCGGTGAATCTTGAGCACGACATGAAAGAGTTTGATCCCTATAAAGCACTATCAGTGTCTTAATCCAGGGAACCCGTCACTGGATAAGCTGTTTCGGGTAGCTACACACCTGATCCCTAGGAGGCTTCCATCGCTTCGAATCGTTCTGTGACGTTTAAACATAAGCAAAACCACCATGATTCCGAAAAAGTCAAGTAAAAAGCAGTACCCGAGTGCAACCTCAGATTCAACGTCCAACACGGCAGAGATTATCTTGAGATGATTTCGGGGCTTTAGTGTCCCCGCGGCCCAGTCCTCCCCCAGGAAGCAGCCCGTGACAGCTGACTAACACCCAGGTACCTATTTTACTGCTAGGTAACAGGGGCATAAGGTGAAAGAAACTCTGCCCATTGTTTCTCATCGGCGCCCGTGATCGAACCCGGGACCACAGGATAACAGTCCAGCGTGCTGTCCGCTCGGCCGACCGGCTCCCCACGATGATAGAGCCCCACAAAATAATAATCATAATACAATTACTACAATTAAGTGTAGGTCGCCTGCGTACTGGGGTGTGCGCAAATCTAGACAGGTGGACAACAATTAGTCTACAACGGTATTTATCAAAGAATTGAAATCTGCAACGTTCCTTCCAAACAAAAGTGTGGCATGCACTCCTGGAGGACGGACACATGAATACAGTCATGTTACATCAACAGCTCTGAGTCTGGGTATTGATGGGTTGTTCCTCACAAAACCGAGGATTTGAGCTGATGGTTGCTCAGAACCTGAAGTTTTCCAGAGAACAAACCCGTGTGCTGCCTGCTGCACCAGTGGCGCCGGCGGCGAGTCTCATGGCTGGTGATCGGCTCATCCTAGTAATGTAGGTCATTATGAGCTTTCTCCACAGCCAATAGTTCATAGTTACGACTACCTTTCACTTGACGCTTCACTGCTCGTAATGTTTATAATAACTTCGTTCAATTCCTAATGGATAGACTTAGTTATTATATAATAATTTTATTAGCGTCTTGGCCTTCACAGACACCTAACACGTTGGATCCCTCACAATTAAAGATTCAAGAACACACTCCTGGTGGGGAGACACATGCAGCCAGAGTGTAACAGCAGCTGTGGAAATCTTTCCACGCATCACTGGATGCTGCGAACCCAGAATGTTTTGTCTAAGAACATTACGTCCAACCGATGTTATGCAGGGATTGTCCACAAGAGCAGCGAGGGCAGCCAAGTACCATATTCTTACATATGTCCTCGACTGTGTACGCCACCAGCAATCTCTAACAGCTTGAAGCCTCACTACTACAGGTACAAACGTTACCATCATCCTCCTCGTGGTGGTTCCTGAACCTCGGGCAGCTGTAAGTGCTTGACCGCAGTGGCCACCCATCTGTGGTCACAGCCACCATCTTGTGTAAATAAGGACACCTGGATGGGGATTTCATTTTCCAGAACATGCTAGTTGTCTGTTTAATTGTCTTCACTGACTAGTCCATGCCTTAGTCCCCATCAATTTGCCTGTCAGTGCCTGAACAGGTGAAGGCCGAGTCTTGGAGACTAAGATTACCTGACCCATCCCTGGCGTGTCCTACATTGGACCAGTTGTCCTCAGGAGAGTCCGTAGGTATAGCACACAAATCTATTATTTAACAACGCACATTTTAGCACTTTGTAGAGATTACTTTGTAGGTAAATGTTCTTTGCTATGAATAGTTGGTATCAGTATCTTGACTGGAACTTTGAAAATCTTTTAAATTTGGGCAAGAGAGTCCATATTAGTGAGGCAAGTCAAAGTATTATGAAAAGGTTCCCCTCGAGAGGGTTGAGTACCCATCCAGATGGATTGATATGTACCTCTCTGTGAATCAGAGCAATCACACTAACGTGATGTATCAATGAGAAAATGAGTTGGAGCCGTTTTGAGGATTCGAACCTGTGTACTGGGCATTCCCTGGCACATGCCCCAGACAACCCGGCCACTACATGGTAAAAGGATTGCAACATGGGATTCTACTGGATCCCCGAGGGTTCCTAAGGCTTTCTCTGCAGCCTAGAGGGTTCAGTAAAACCCAAGGTTGCAATCCTTTAACCATGTCATGGCCTGATTGTCTGGGGCGAGTGCATGTGATTTATTTTGTCTAACGTGCAGATTTTCATTGCGCGAGTTCAAACACGCATTTTAATGTTAATCCTCAAAGTCTAGAGTTCGTTTCTTCATCAGAATAGTATATAACACTATGATTTACACTATTATCCTCAATACTCAATCAACGGTTTGTAAAAAAAAAAAAAAAAAAAAACTTTTCTGAATAATCTATTTCCTTAACGTTATTAGAAAATGCATCATAATACATGATGCTTAATACACTGAATGACGAACACGTCACAGTTAAGTTAGGCAAGTTAGGTTGGGTTCGGTCGTTAATGTACGATTCTTAACGGTTGTTAAAAAAAATGGAGCTCCATCTAACAGTGGAGGAGCTGGTAGATAACGGCAAGAACAGTTAGACAAATGGTGGATTAACAGGGCGATGGATTGCTAGTGGTGAATGGCGCTTTAACAGGGGGCTTGGAGGGGGACTTGTGTTAATATAACACTTAATTCGCTCTTATACATACAATGGGACTATTTAGGTTAGGTTAGGAGAGTTAGTGATACATAGTCATTATTTACACGTTAAATGAGTAGTGTGGGAAGCCTCAATTCCCCTACTATAGTCCTCTGGAACTATTTAATCAATATCTGGGGCATGGTATCTTACCTGACCGCTGGATACCGACTAATACCACCCATACCCAACCCAAATTAACACAAATTTAGGCCCATATGATTAATTAAATCGGTAAGAGCCGTGAGCAGGAGTTGAACCTACGCTCAGGGGACTCAAGCAAATGCCTTGAACGACATTGCCAAAGGAATTGCAACTTGGGGATACTTGGGAGTATTCAGAGCAGAGGTTCGAATCCTGCTCACAAGCTCCTAATTTTCTCATTAATACATCACACCTGTATGATTTCTTTGCGCCTTCAGACCCATCTCTGACATCCTGTTTGTTTATAGGTCTTGAGAGGATTATACTTGGCAGGTTAATCTTTCAAATTAGACACCAACTTGCTCCTAACCTGCATGGTTTCTTCCCTGGAAGCAGCATTCAAACTTGCTTCGCTGAATATTTTGTTAGACATGGGCAGTGCTCTCAGGTTTTTATTGACCTCAAAATTTTTGATACAGCAAAAAAAGGGAGTTAAATCTTAGAACAATTAGCCTCTTTTGTAGTTTATCAAAGACTTTACATAGCTCAAGGGGGTGCCTTAGTATCAGAACTGCATCATTTCTTTCAAGGGAGTCAAAAGTAAACATTCTGTACTCTTTGATTTAGGTACACCCCAGAGTAGGGCGCTTTGCCCAACACTGTTCAATGTCCTAATGCACAAAAACTGGTATTTCCACACTAGCTGATGAAGCTGTCATCTGTTATGTCGACGACATTTGTGGTGTTTCAAATATCCAAACAAGACTGCAAGCTCTACTTGATTCACTCGCTGCTAAAAGCATTGCATAAAAGCATCGGTCCTAAACTTAATCCATCGCTCTCCCCAAAAATAACCAGTGCGCCTCTAGCTTTCAAAGTTAACCACCAAACCATTAAAACGTAGGTAGCACAAATACCTTGGAGTAGGTATCATCAGTGACATTGTAAACGACCTACATCGTAGGTTAAAAGCCAAATCACGGAAAATACTAATAAGAATATTGGTATATTAAATATGCTAGACTAACATATTTGTTAGATCCCTAGTTGATTATCATGCCTTGCACTTAGCTTCCCCGCCTCTGTTTTGAACAAACGAAGTAATACAAAATGAAGCCATGAGGGTAATTCTTAGTGCCCCAAGAAGCACAAGAATCAACACGAGGAAAGAACTGAAGCTTCCAACCATACCAGAGAGAATCATTCAAATCAACACGACCTATTCCCTTCAGATAATGAGACACTTCATCTCTAGCACTGCTCAGAGATAAATTATGTGCCGTTAATACACACACGTAATGCAACATACCACCTCACTCATTGAATAATTAATGGCGAAGTAAAAATGCCTACAATCACATGAAACTGAACACTTATTAAATGTAATATTCCTGTCACTGATATTCATCTTCATCTGTACACCACAATTCAAGTACCAAATTCAGCCGCCACTAATGTTAATTAGAATCCTGCTCTTCCCAAAGCTATCACACTTTAAATAGTTGCCAATAATCAAAATTTTGAAGATCCTACGAGAACTGTCCACATCGATATCACAGTCCAGTCATCTACAGGACGGACTGCAGTAGCATGCAGGTTTTACAGTGTCACGTGAATCCCCTGCATAGCAGTGGAACTGCCTTTTCCCTTCACCTTCAATGCCTCGGCACTGGAAGTATACATCTACACCAGCCCAGACGAGTCATCAGTCCTGCCACCTCTCCATACCCCCCAGGGCCTGGCACGGCCTGGTACGACTCAGAGGCAAGCTGGGTGCTTCTGCTAACCGGTAGTTTGCCCCCACAAACAAGCAGTTAGCCGCCTTCAACTGACAGTGGTGCAGCTCAACACAAAGGCACCGCCAGCCACAACGAACAGTTAGCTAGTTGACCAGAGGTCCACCTCGCGTTGACACTGGACGGGTCATCACCGCCGGACTATATAAAGGGCGCTGCCTCCCTGGAGAGTCAGTCTCTCCCTTAGTGCTCTAGGATC